>PISW01017283.1:0-10781 GCA_004023785.1 Mungos mungo
ACCAAAGGCACAAACTTCACACTGACCTTGATAAGCCCAGGAGGAGGTTTTTCATAACTAGAAAGGAAAAGAAAAACTTCCATCAATCATGTTAACAGGAACATAATACATTTTAATGAGCAAAAGCAACTGCAGGCCAAAATGGAAAGGATATCTTTAGTAAAACATTAAAACTACATTAGCTCTAAAGCAGTAAAATATACCCAGCAGTCAGAGACCTTATACAAGTAACTGATGCTACACCACATCCTGCAGAGATCGCACTACCATTCACTGAAATAATAACTAACTTGGTGTCTGAGCACATCACTTTATTTGTGAAGAAGAGAAAGCAAGAGATTGCAGGGGAAATGTGTGGGAAGACCTGTGAGCTAATCATGCTTCCAGAGAGTCACAGTTGTCAGCTTATTAACCTACCATAACCTCCACTTACTCCACATGGAAGACGCTCATTGGGGAAGGTTGAGGAATCTGTTCTAACTTGGATGGAAGCAGTGCAGGGGGACAGGAACTAAACTGGAGGGAAGGGCCTGCTGCAGGGGACGGAGGTGATGGTGATCTGTCCTTCCTCTCCTCTTCCCCGCAGCTCTCAGTTCAAATCCTGCCCACCGACCCTGCCGGTAGAGTGAGCCATCCATTCCTCAGCTCTGACAGCCCTCTGTGCCTGTACTGACCTCACTGGACTTGGGGTGCAGGATCCCTGCACGGGGCCTGGATGACATTCTTTACTGAATGCTGCCAGAATAAGCAGATGTATGATGTGGGGGAATATACGTTCCCTTGGAGTTTGCGGACCCCCGAGGGTCCTAAGAGTACATACACAACATGCCTACGCTCCCAATTCATTTTCACTTCCTATTACTCGCTGAAGTACCCCGAAAGGGTTCTGGATTCCAAATCTGGAAAATCAGCACCAATGCTTATGTTCACTTAAAAAATTATTTTTAGGTTGAGATACAATTTGCATGTAATATAATTTTTAGGTAGAATCATGTTCCTTTTTAAGTACTGTCACACGACTGGCTATCACACACACTGGACACACCCCCTTCTCTCTACAAAACAGTAGCAATTGGAAAATGAAGCAGGACAACCAAACAGCTTAGATCTTGTCAATGACTTTGTAAGTAATATTTTGAGAGAGGGGATCTGGGCAATAGGCTGCTTTAAAATTGTGATTTGAGGCACCTGAGTGGCTTAGTCAGTTGACTGTCTGATTCTTGATTTTAGCTCAGGTCATGATTCCAGGGCCGTGCTATCGAGCCACATGTTGGGCTCTGCACTGAGTGTGGAGTCTGTTTCAGATTCTCTCTCTCCCTCTGCCCCTCTCCCCAGCTTATGCAATCAATCCATCAATCAATCAAAATTGTGTTTGACTCTAAAAGCCCGGAAATGTGGGTGGTGGGTTCAGAGATGATTAATATTCTGGATTTTGTATAGTGAAAATGTCTTACTTTTAGCATCAGGAAAACATTAATAAATGCTAAAATGGTAATTCATTTATCTAATAGTCAAATAGATACTGATTATCCCAAAAGGAATGTAGGACAATATCTAAAACAATTTAAGTTAATTAAAAAATGAGTAGGGTAAAGTATTTGGTGTGCTTCCATTTGTGTATATGGGGAAAAGGCGACTATATGTATATAATATAAACACAGATATGCCTTGTTATGAATAGCAGACTTCTGGAAGGGTACCTGAGGGAGGGACCTTTATTTTTCATGATATTTATTTATATGTAAATATATCACCTCAAGTTTATTCATTAAAAAAAATGAAAATAATGGCATTTTCCTTATACCTCTGCTGGCATAAGCCCAGGCAAAATTTCCCTCTGAAGGAAAAACCACAGGTAATTTGAGATATGAAAGAAAAAAGGGCCAAACATGCTATTTGCAGCTCCCTTCTGTGATAGAGTTATATAGGCTACATTTTTGTTTTAAAGTTTTAGTGTTATTTCTATAATTTCTTTCAAGAATTAAGTCTCCACTCTAGCTCTATTCAACTTGGTATTTTCCTCCTAACAAAAAAGAATGGGTAAAATAGGGGAAAGTAAACTTAATTATCAGTCAATATTGAAGGTTCAACTTAAAAACTTACTCCTTGCAGAAGTATCCCGTCAATAGTTACGCCGTACACAGTGCTAAGTATCAGAAGAGAGAACTAAGGGCACAGAAAACTTGCTTTTGCCCAAAATCCCTAGAAGAATGAGGCACTGTATTCAATCCATGAATTTATTTCCATTGAGTAAAGTAAATCAAACTCATTACTAAACTGTATTATTTTTGTTATTTGATTTCCTTGTATAACTGTGCAACTGTCTTGATAATGAAGATTTTTTTATTTTTTTGGAGTAGAAAACCCCCACATTCCAGGTGGAACATTTTCTAGTTCTAGATCAGTGTGCATGGCCTTTGGAGGTGTTAAAAAGAAAACCACAGGCCCCAAATGGAGCCAGTTAGGCCAGGTCACCAAACTGGACCTTAATACATATTCTAGTTACAGTTTCAACCTCATCCATAAATGTAGTCTTCACCTAAAGCAGTAATTTTTCTGGCTGGTACCAATAAAGGAATCTGTCACATGGGCCCTCCCGCCCCCAAAAGAAAGATGAGGTAATCTGCATGATGAAACTCCCTGCTCTTCCAACTAAGAGAAAGTGACTTTGCCTGGAAGAATCCTTTCTTTTCTTGTGCTAATAACTTCATTCACCACCCTACTTGTAGAAATCTTGTTTTGCACAACTCTTTGAAGCATCTCTCTACTTGCTAGATGAGATGCTGCTGGATTCATGAATCAATTAATAAAGCCAATTAGATCTTCAAATTTACTAGGTTGAATTTGTTCTTTAAGACAGGTAAAAAAAAATTTGGTTTGAATTGACGCATTCTCACTGCTGTGTACTTTGGACAAGTTATTTTTAACCCTTCAGAGCCTCAATTTCCTCATGGGTGAATATGTCACAGCTCACATGTAAAAGGCACTTTGCAGGGGTCGCTCCTTCTGTTGAAAACAAGTTGCTCTCAGCAGTCCCATGAGGCAGCTCACAAGACTAGGGCACTAGCATCACAAAGACCAAGATGTGGACCAGTAGAGAAGCCTGGCCATCCCAAGCCAGATTTCACATCTTTGTGTCGATCTGCAGCTTTATAAGGACTGGCCAGCTGCTTCTGAGTGGAGGTGGGCACAGACCTGACGGTGGACTTCCTAGATACCATCGCCAGCTGGGTTTACTGCATTTTTTAAAAAAATAAGTTACTGTCAAGTTAGCTAATATACAGTGTTTACAGTGTAGTATATTTCGGGAGTAGATTCCCATGATTTATCACTTACATACAGCACCCAGGGCTCATCCCAACAAGCACCCTCCTCAGGGCTCACCTCCCGCCCCACCCCCATCAGCCCTCAGTTCTCTGTATTTAAAAGTCTCTTATGGTTTGCTTCCCTGTTTGTAACTTATTTTTCCTTCCTTTCCCCTATGATCTTCTGTCAAGTGTCTCAAATTCCATATATGAGTAAAAACATATGGTATCCTTTTCTGACTGACTTATTTCACTTAGCATAATAGTCTCCAGTTTCATCCACCTTGTTTGGAATGGCAAGATTTCATTCTTTGTCATTGCCGAGTAGTCTCTAAAGCCACGAGGCTCAGAGACTCCTCTTCCATATCTGGCTTCAGGGATCACTTCCTTTTCCCCATGTAGGTGGTACATCAGCATTCAGCCAAGTCTATCCCTATCTCCTGTGAGACTCACAAAATATGCCTTATTACAGTTATTAAACTATCTTGATAAAATCATATAATAAGAGAAGAGTAGGCCAGGGACTCTGACCCTCATTTTTTTCATTATCAATTCCAACATTTGCCTCATTCATTCCAACAGTAAGCGGCTGAATTGGGACAATCACCCAGACCTTGTGACATCTGGCATTCTTTCATTGAGTTGCAACCACTGTTCCGGGCCAGCAGTGTATTTCCTGTATTAATAACTGTTCATGGGTTAACTAAACGTGCAAGGGCACACAACTCAGAGCCCCTGTGCTCACCTGTATATGACTATCAGTACATGTTTAGCTGAATCTAGTAATTAGTCTAGCACCATGTTTATCACTGGAAAACAGAAGACTCCAGTAACACTTTAAATTCAGAGCTTGAGTACAATTTGATTTAGGCGCAGATACTGTCGTGAATCCAGTTTTCCCTAAATATTTTCCCCTACATCACTTATTTATCCTTTTTATTTATTGTGATAAAATGTACATACCATGGTTCCCTAGGTTTTGACAACACTCTCCTCCCCAAAGCAAACTACCATGAGGCTGTGGGAGGCAGTAATAAGGACAATGACCTCATGCCCTCTCTAAGGCAGGGACTGGGTCGAGTGTGTGCAGATACCAAATGTATACACTCTTGGTAGTTGATGCTGGGAACATCCATGTGGAGGCAGATAATTCTAAGGAATTTGTGAGGGGAAATGTCAAACTATGAAGCATTTGAGCTATGCCCTGACATATATACCAAGTTAATGGGAAACAGAGCTATAGGGTTTTTAATCACGGATTTTAGTAGGGATAAGCTTCCATCATCTGGTTTCCAGACCAGGAATCACCTTGTTATAGCAGAAAACTTCCCCTGCCCGTGCTCGGCTGCATGGACTGGGGAGGCCCTCCTTATTTCCGGTCAGGGACTGAACTGAAAGAGACCCAGAAGTCTGAGAGAGAGGAAGCAAATTCTGAGGCTGGGTGTCTGTGTACTCAAAGATCATCTCAAGCACTTAAAGGGATTTATACTTCTTCTATAAGGAGTAATACATAAATGTTTTAGCTCAGATCTGTACCTTAATGTTGTAAGCCTCCAGAGAAGGACTCATTTTAATACTTCAGAATGGCTGCAAAGTATAGAAACACTTAATGATTTAATGTTTACTACATCCTGACCCTCTTCTTATGCACCAACTTTTAAAGATCCTTCAGATCAGGGATCTTTAACTGGAGGTTATAAGGGTTAGAGAAACTGACCAAGGGAAAAGTGAAATGCTTTTTCTTTGGCCCTTCTCTTAAGATGTGATCATGGATCTTAAGATCCATGCAAGAAAACAACTTTGGTGGATGTGATATTATGACCTATAATAAGAAGTACATATTTAGTCTTCATCCACTGTTCTGGCACACAGCTCCTAAAACCTTGTAATTCCTATATAAAGGCCATAGGAGCATCTTTTCTTATAATGTTTAGTTTTGCTTCCAGTTCCTGAAATAGGTCCAGAACTATAAAGGTGAAAAGTTTCTTTTGTTATTCATAACAAGCCCCTTTCAGCCAAACTGTTTATGTTAATGAGGTGACTGTAGCAAAGCTCCTAAAGTTGAGGACTGGTTGCCAGGGGAACCGATTCTGTGATTAGACAGTTGGAACTTTCAGCCTTACCTCTAGGGAGACTGAAATGATCACCAATGGCCACTGATTAATCGATCATGCCTATGTAATGAAGCTTCTATAACCCCCCCAAAATGGAGTTCAGAGAGCTTCAAGATTTAACACATGGAGGTGGGGTGCACCTGGAGAGGACATGGACGCCTCATGCCCCTTCCCATACACCTTACCCTATAGATCTGTTCCATCTGGCTGCTCCTGCATTATAACCACTTATGATAGATCAGTCATCGAGTAAGGGCAGTTTTCCTGAGTGCTAACAGCTGCTCTAGCAAATTAATCAAACCAGAGGAGGGTGTTGGGGGAACCTCTACTTCACAGCCTATGGGTTAGCAGCAACCTGGACTTGTGAGTGGGATCTAAAGCGTTTGGAAAGTGGCAGTTTTGTGAGACTGGACCCTTAACCTGGGGGTTCTGATGCTGACTCCAGGTAGACCGTGTCCTCTGAGAACAGGCGAATTTCTTGGTGGTGTTGGAAAACTCCCACACAGAGTAGTGCTGGGAGTGTAGAACGAATGTAGGAAAGGAAAACAGGAATGTTGTTCCCCACACATTTCCTTCACATTTCTTCATGAGAAATGACATGAATTGTTACAGCAAGAAAATCTTCGCTTTGACTTCATCTCTGGATGCTTCCAAATAAGATTGTGATGGAGGCTTCTCTGCTTTCGTCCTCACCATCGTTAATCCAAAGGGACAGAGGAGGACTTAGTCCTCGAAGATTACATGGTAAATGACTGTGTATAAACAGAGTTAACTTTTTAGATATAGTATTTCCAGAGCAAATACTTGAAATATTTTCTGGTAGAAAGCTGTGGCATGCTTTATGCATAGGCCTCTCAGCAAGAATCATGGGAATTTGCCTGAATTAAGGTGATACAGTTCCATCAGCAGCCATTCATTAGAAACATTAATGCTATACCTTATGGATTGGGACTTAAGGGAGTTTGGAAGAGAGGAGGTAACATTTACATAAATACCCAGTAATCCTATAATACTTTCCTTTGCCATAGGAGGTGTACAAATAGCGTACTGTTAAACTAAAATCCATATTCCTGGAAAATATGTAAATGCTTTTGCATAAGTGGAAAAGAAGTGTGATGGAACTGACTACACATTTTGCAATCTGTTATTATTAGCAACCTTTTCCTTCATTGATTCCAACAATTGAACATTGATTCCAACACTTAAAAAGTCCATTTTACAACCGTTTCTCCAAATTTAAAGGAATCTGGTTGATGATTTTTCTAGGGCTGAACAATTCATTAGTTTATGTAATATGTTTAAACAATATTTCTCAAAGTCGAAAGAAATATTAAAAAATAAGAGATGTGGGGGCATCTGGGCTCAGTCAATAGAGCATATGACTCTTGATCTTGGGGTTGTGAGTTTGAGCCCTGAGCCCCACACTGGGTATAGAGATTACTTAACAAACAAAAACAAACAAAAAACCCAGATCTGGAATGTGAGTGTGTTTATTGTGTAGGTTGGCTTCTGTGTTGTAAGAGTTAAGAAGTATGAACTCTTTATAGTTAATCCTAAGGGGGGAAAATGTTGGCCCGTTATTTTGTACCATCTGTGAAGCCTTGTTATTGTATCATTCAGATTGTAATAAGTTGCTCTGAGCAGTGTGAAGGCTAAATTTAGATAAGAGAGGAAAAACTTCATCTTCCCAACTGGGTATGGGGAAAGACATCTTTATTTTGCCAAATACATAAAAATAGTCTCGTATTTCTGAGTGCTGGCATAGGATTTCTTTTGGAAGAGTCCTTCATGTAAGCATACTCAATTCCAGTTGTTCCCACAGCTTGCTCCTATGGTGTGGAAGGCAGAGATGAAACTACCATATACATATAGAATCTCAATCCTGTTATGTCCAGCGGAAAAGGGACACTTGAATAATAGAGCTGGAACATGGGTTAGAGCACAATGTGGAAGACTCAAATGCCCTCGGGGTCCTGGCAGGTTTGGTCAAAGGATAAGAAAAGTAAAGTCAAGTGTAAGAAACTGACTAGAGGAGTGTAAGGGGAACTAAAGAGGGCATACCAGTGGGTAAATGGATTTGAATTCATTTTGTAAAAAACCACTATGGAGCTTCCCATTTAACATGGCTGGCCAGCCAATTTGCGAATTTGACTTCCCTTTCCACACTCTTTCAAAATGACAGTAAAGAAATAAAAAAGGTAAGCAGCCACAAAAAAATCCTGAGAGGAGATACTAGCATAGAACAACTTTGAGACAAGGCTGGGAAGACAATGGAAAGTGGAAGAAAGGGACTGACTTTTTAAGAAGTTACAAGCTCTGAAAGACAAGGGTTAGGAAAATGAACACTGAGTGACTGAAATCACAGTGTTCTCCTTCCCCACAGCCAGGAGACTGTGTGTGCCCTCACCCTAGAGACAGACTGCAGGTATAGTCCCCTATGAAACTTAACCGGAGAGGCCCTGATGAGAACACTGGCATAGCTCGGAATGGGAGTGAGGGTGAGCACTGGATGAAAAATGAACTCTGGAACCAAAGCCCCCTCCTTTTCCATCCCAATTCAGCACACTGGTAGCCAGGCATATTTGTGGCACCCAGGCCTCAGAATGGAAGGTTCTTCTTTGGACAAGCTGAACAGGCCTCAGAAAAAAAAAACCCTCTACCTACTGATATGTGGGTATCTTCCCATGCAAAAGGCAGACTGCAGTCTGATATCCCTATGGTGAGACTTACCAGTCAATAAACCAGCACCTTTGCATTCTCTCTCTCTCTCAACTGCTCCCTTCAAAATAGTTTTGTAATGCCTCACTTTTAATGGGAGAGATCCAAGGATCCCTGTGTATTAAGAAAAACCTCTAAGTGAAAGAAATCACAAGAAAAGGCAAAGAAGAAACAGATAATGGAGAATAAAACAAAAAAAGAAAAAACGAGTATCTTCAAAGATGACATATTTGTTACTGATGAAACAACAGGATGCTATGAAAGACAGAATTCTCAGAATAAGAAGTCCTTTAAAGTTAAAAATTGGAAAATAAAGTACAGTGGTGGGAGGATAGGAAGATAAATCTTATAGGATGAAAAGACAGAAAACAGGAGTGAAAAGAGGATCACAGAAGTCTTAAGAGTAAGAAAAAACAAAATGGAGGGAAGGAAATTAAACACAGTTTATGTATGCATATTAAACACCCATGAAGTATCTAGAAAAAAAAAATCTGAAATCCAGTGAGGAAAAGTTCACATCATGAAACTGCAAAATGCTAAAAATAAAGAATTCTTTAAGGCTTGCAAAGGTGGGGGAGGTAGAACAAGTTCCTTGTGAAAGAAAAGGAATCAGGATCAAATTTCTCAGCAGTACTTAGAGCTAGGAAACGGTACCATACCACCTTAGAAACCAAGTGAAAGTAATTTCTAGCCTAGAATTCTACACCTCGCTGAACCACCTATCATGTTTGAGGGTAGAATAAAGACATTTTCAGATATGTAAAGACTCAACAAATTTATCCCTAATGCACTTTTTATAGGCAGCTGTATAATGTATTTCAACAAAATGAGGTAAAGAGAGAAAGAGGAAGACATAGAGTCCAGGGATGGGATACAAGGCAGGAGAGTGATGAGGGCAGTTGTACAGCAGATCTAGAAAGTGACCAGAGCGTACCGGAGGAGAATAGAAGGAAGATTCTAGGTTTTAAAAATAAACTGACAGATTGTCAGATATGTAGGAACATGTAGAAAGAGTACCTTCAGCTTTTAGAGCCTTTGGAATAAAATCAGCAGGAGACATAGGAAATTAAGCCTCGTATTAACTTGTTAAAAAATAACAGTTGTACTAGAAAGCAGAAGAAATCACATAACACCATTTGGCTCAAAGTAAACAATACTGGGGCGTCTGAGTGATTCAGTCAGTTAAGCATCTGACTTCCACTCTGGTCAGGATTTCATGGTTTTTGAGTTTGAGCCCCATGTTGGTCTCTGTGCTGACAGATCAGAGCCTGGAGCCTGCTTCAGATTCTGTGTCGCCACCCCCCTCTCTGCCCCTCTCCTGTTCATGCTCTGTCTCTCAAAAATAAATAAAAAAATTTTAAAAAGTGAATACTGAATAATTATAATAATGCTAATGCCAACTACTGATTGAACAAAAATTATAATGAAGCTATATTGGAAGGACAGATGCAAGATGGGTTGGGAAAGAGAATTAAACACTCATTTATGTGACATGAGGTTTATAGGTAATGCCTATTGTTCAATCTAAAAAAGCAGTATAAGCATATGATTTAGAAATTTAGAAAGTCCCAGAAGAAAAAACTAAGTTTCTTTGTTGAAACCTTAGTTGGAGGGAGGGGTGCTGGGAATGTGTGGGTGACTAGAGAACAGGGATGCAAACCCTGAATTCTTAGTTCGGTCTTTTAGTACTATTTGATGTTTAAAGTATTACTCTAAAAATAAACATTTTGACTTAAAAGCAAAAAAGTCTCTACACTAGCCAAACCAAATATGTCAACGGTCTAGAAAGTTTAAATCCCTGAATTGGAAAAATCCAACTGATCTGGGTATCAGACACCTGGGTTTCTCTTTAGTTTTGCTAGTTTACAGGTCAATGTATCCTTGATCAGGTTACTTAACTCCTGAACCTGCATTTCCTTAACTGCAAAAGGAGGTTATAATCTCTCCAATGTCTATGAGTGCTTTGTGAGCTACAAAATAAATGTATAGTGTTAACCAATATCTGGCATCCCACAGTTAAAGACACTGAGGGGTTAGTCTAGGCCCTACTGAGCTTGGGCTTATCCTAGGCAAAGATTTTTGAAAATCTGCAGTGCACAGGACAGGGCCATGGAGGGCAAGAAGAGGCCACGTCTGTGCATGCTAGTGCAGCGCCTGTATCCTGCAACCACTGCCTTACTAAGGTGAAATTCGGCTCAAGGGTCACGATGAAAACAGCAGTCCAGCCTCCAACAACGCAATGCATTTTGTGTCAAAGCTCTCAGGTTAATTACAAAAGATCTGACTCCTTTGACGACTTTTCTTTACATGCTCATGTTAGCAGAGGTAATAGAAGTGCCTGAAATAGAAACGGGTTATTCACTGAGTAACTGTTAACAGCAAACTTACGTTTGCCTTCGAGAGCTAATTACAAAGTGACAGAATCACAGAAAAGCACTGACAGGCCATAAATCCACCTCCCACCTGATGTTTCCAACTCCTCCACAACCTGCCCTTCCCCCACGGGCTACCGGCACTCTCCTCCACCCCGCGGGCGCTGGGCGTGCGCGGCGCCTCTGTAAGTCGGGCCACGCCGCCCAACAGCCACGGGAGACTCCCGTCCTAATTCTTCCTGCTGAGCTGGAACTGGCCTCTTCGTAGCCCC
>PISW01017284.1:0-10777 GCA_004023785.1 Mungos mungo
AAATGTCCATCAACTGGTGAATGGATCAAGAAGATGTGGTTTATCTATACAATGGAATACTACATGGCAATGGGAAAGAATGAAGTCTGGCCATTCATAGCAACGTGGATGGAACTGGAGAGTGTCATGCTAAGCGAAATAAGTCAGGCAGAGAAGGACAGATCCCATATGTTTTCACTCACACGTGGAACAGGAGAAACTTAACAGAGGCCCATGGGGGAAGGGAAGGGGGAAAATAGTTGGGGAGAGGGAGGGAGGCAACCATAAGAGACTCTTAAATACTGAGAACAAACTGAGGGTTGATGGGGGTGGGGGAGAGGGGAAGTGGGTGATGGGCATGGAGGAGGGCACTTGTTGGGATGAGCACTGGGTGTTATAAGAAACCAACCTGACAATAAACTATAAAAGAAAAAAAAGAAACTGAAAAAATACTGTAATTAACTCACTTCATCCAGATGCTTTGAAAGGGGATGACCATTCTCCTCAAGACAAAATAAAACCACCCCCTATTGCTGATAGAACCATAACTAAGGTCAGCATGTTCCAGGGGAACAAGTGCACACTATGGCCAAGGAGGAAACAGCTTGTATGCCAAAAGAATTGTAATACTTTGCTAATATATATTGGCAAAAGCCTGGGGAATCTGTACAGAAGCAGATTCTAAGAATGTTAGATGAATGAGGGCAGAGAGTGCAGGGTACATGTGTGTCAGCACATGCAGCTTAAGGTGGATGTAAGAGCTTATTTCGTTGATTAAGTGAAACTTGGACTCATTTGTGGCCCTCATTAATGAGGCTGAGATGCCAGAGGTGCCCTGGCATGATATAGAAGAGAGAACCCACAAGCTTAGGGCAACAGGAATATTAGACAGGCTTTATTATGTATGACCTGCATATGATCCCTAACTATGTTCCATGAAAAGGCTCAGAAGACACCTCACTCACCAATATATTAAGCAGTCCATTAGTGGGGTGCCTAGGTGGCTTAGTCAGTTGAGTGTAAGTCTCCTGATTTTGGCTCAGATCCTGATCTTGGGGTCATGAAATCGAGCCCTGCCTTGGGCTCTGCACTAGGTGTGGAGGCTGCTTGAGAGTCTCTCTCTCTCTCTCTCTCTCTCTCTCTCTCTCTCTCTCTCTCTCTCAAGAAAAAAATCCATCAGTGAGAGGAGCACCTGCATCCTTGGAAGCTCTGTGGTTGTCTTCCTTGCAGACCAGGTATGACTTCGGGGAAGAATGATGTTGATTGTAATCCAGAGACCATCATGGCTGCCCCTCCAACCATAGACCCAGAGTACAATGGCCCTGTGGACAGAGCAGTTTCAAAGGAAGAGGTGTCGGCACATTTCCTAACACTGCCTCACATGGTGGTGAGTTCTTTTCCTGCACTCAATACCAAGCTCCCCAGCTACCGCAGGTGCAGCTCTGGCAGCCCAAGATGGCATGAGCTGCACCTAGCATAGCTATGGGAACATGGTGCCTCCACCCAGATTTCAAAGGACCACGCCAGACTCAGGAACCCAGCCAGGGGAACTATTGGGCCCTAGCAGAGAACTGCCTGGAGGCCAGCTGCCCAAAGCCTTCGGGGCCCAACCCATGCCCAGCAAACCTGTAGAGTAAACCTGCCACCATGTGCCTCTCTCCAGTGTGTCCGGAAGGTAGGACCTCCACCCCAGTGGGCCTGGAGAGCAGAGCATCCAGCCAAAGAGGAATATTCTTTTATTTTTTAACCTTTTGTTGAGAGTCCAGTGAGATGTACTCTTTCTTTTTAATGTTTATTTGTTTAGTTTTAAGAGAGAGGGAGAGCACAAGCAGGGTAGGGGCAGAGAAAGAGAGGAGGAGACACAGAATCTGAAGCAGGCTCCAGACTCTTGAGTTGTCAGCCCAGAGCCTGATGCAGGGCTCAAACCCATGAACCTCGAGATCGTGACCTGGACTGAAGTTGGACACTTAACCAACTGAGCCACCCAGACACCTCTAAAGAGGAATATTCTTGAGCCTTAAGGCTTAACGGAATTTGCTTCTTGAATTTTGGACTTGTGCAGACCCTGTCACTGCTTTGTTTTCTCCCATTTCTCCCTTTTGTAATGGCAATGTCTACCCTATGCTTGTGCCAACACTGAATTTGGAAGCACATGACTTGTTGGGTTTACAGCTGGAGAGCAATTTGCCTCAGGATGATTCATACCTTGAATTTCATTCATATCTATTTAGATAATATTTTGATGAGACTTTTAGATTTTAGAGTTGATGCTGAAACAAATCAAGACTTTTGGGATTATTGGGTTGGAATGAGTGTATTTTGCATGTGAAATGGACATGAATTTTGGGGGCCAGGGGTAGAATGTACCTCCCCAACTCATATGTTGAAACCTAACCCCCAGTGTGATGGTATTTGGAGGTGGAGCCTTTGGGAGGTGATTAGGTCATGAGGATGGAGCCCTCAAGAATGGAATTAATGCCCTTATGAAAAAAATTCCAGAGAGATCCCTTCTACCATGTGAAGACATGGTAAGAAGACAGCCATCTATGAACTAGGAAGCCAATCTCAACAGACACTGAATCTGCAAGTGCCTTATTTGGACTTCCCAGCCTCCAGAGCTGTGAGAAGTAAATGTTTGTAAGCTACTCAGTCTATTATATTCTGTTAGAGCTGCCTGAACACACTAAGACAAGCTCCCTGGTTTCAACGGGGATGACGGATTCCCAGAGAAGCAGAGGCCAAGTGGCAACACTTAACTGCCAAAGATAAGGTAGGAACATCTACCATAAAGGTCAGCATGAATGTACAGGCAAACTGATCATGATGTTCCAAACTGATCATAAATGGCCTACTAGAATATTGCTAATTTATATGATAAGAAAACTTCTAGATCCAGTAGCCAGAAATCTGACTCACGTCCCCATGTTGGTGAGTCATCCTCTTGCTGTTTTCAGTCTGAAGTCAATTCACAGACCCACAGCTCTTTGATTGAAGGGCATAGCAAGTTCTCTTGAGGAAGGAGCATGTACCATTGCTACAAGAACATATCACAAATCTTCTTCCAGGCCTTCCCCAGAGGGACCTGTGACCAGTTAACAGAGTTAGTGTGCACTGAGGAAAAGGAAATACCCAGACTTTATGAGGATTCCTAGGTACTGGCTCTGAATTGACAATAATTCTTAGGGACCCAAAATGCCACTACGGCCCAAGAAAGTGGAGGCTTCACTTTACAAAGTGGTGGTCAGGTGGTAGACTTTTAGCTCAATTCCTCTTGAGCCCACTTGGTCTAGTAACCCACCTTGTGGTTGTTTCCCTGATTCCTGAGTTTATTACTGGAATAAACATACTTAGAAACTTGCATAATCCCCACATTAGTTTGCTGATAATAATGAGGGCCATTATGGTAAGAAGGGGCTAAATGAAAGTGAACTTCCTCTTTCTTTAACGTTAGTAAACCCATCATAACACATCCCCAGGAGAATGTCAAGATTAATATCACCACAAAAGACTTTAAAAAGTAGATGTTGTGATACTTATCATGTCTCCATTTAACTCACTGGTTTGGCCTGTGCAGAACTCAGTTGAATCTTGGCTAATGACTGCAGAGTATCATAAATTTAATTGGGTGGTAGGGCACCAGGGTGACTCAGTGCGTTAAGGGTCTGACTCTTGATTTTGTCTCAGGTCGTGATCTCCTGGTTCGTGAAATCAAGCCTCACATCAGTCTCTGCGCTGACAGCTGGAACCTGCTTGGGATTCTCTCTCTCTCTCTCTCTCTCTCTCTCTCTCTCTCTCTCTCTCTGCCCCTCCCCTGCTCACGTGTGCATGTATCCTCTCTCTCAAAATAAATAAATAAACTTAAAAAAATTAATCAGGTGGTGACTCCAATTGTAGCTGCTATTCCAAATACAGTGTATTTACTGGAATTGTTCAGTATAACTCCTGGAACTTAGTATGTAGGTATTGGCTTGGCTAATGACTTCTTCTCCATACTAAATTTCAGGGACTACCAGAAACCATTTACTTTAACTGCCAAGAACAACAGTATAACCTGGGGGTATCTGGATGGCTCAGTTGGCAGAGCATGCAATTCTTTTTTAAAATGTTTATTTATTTTTGAGAGTGAGGGGAGAGGCAGAGAGAGAGGGACACAGATGATCCAAAGCAGGCTCCGTGCTGACAGGAGAAAGCCCAATTCAGAGCTTGAACTCATGAACCATGAGATCATGACCTGAGCCGAAGTTGGATGCTTAACTGACTGAGCCACCTAGGCGCCCCAAGCGTGTAGCACTTGATCTCAAGTTTGTGAGTTCAAGCCCCAGGTTGGGCATGGAGCCAAGAAAAAAAAAAGAACAGCAGTTTGTCTCAGCGACACACCAAATCTCCTGGTCTCTGCCAAAATACAGTCTGCAGAGATCTTAATTATCTTGACACTCAACAAAACATCACACTGGGCTACTACATTGATGAAATGCTGATTGGATCTGGTAAAAAGGAATATCAAGTACCTTAGATGCCTTAATAAGAATGAAAAGGTTGGTGTGATAGTTAATTTTATAACATTGACTTGGCTGGTCTTGTGCCCACATATTTCATCAAATACTATCTAAGATGTTCTGTGAAGGTGTTATTTGGATTAGATTGGCATTGAGATTGATGGACTTTGAGTAGAGCAGATCATCCTCTATACCATGGGTGGGCCTCATCCAATCAAAGGACTGACTATACCAAAGACTGACTTCCTCTGAGTAAGAAGGAATTCTGCCAGCAGATGGCCTTCAGACTTGAACTTCAACACTGGCTCTTTCTTGTGTCTCCAGCCTGCCAGCCCATCCTGAAGATTGTAGACTTACTAGCCTTCATAATAATGTAAGTCAATTCCTTGAAATAAATCTCCCTCTAATATATACACACCGCATTCATTATCTTTCACTGGAGAACACTGACAAATATAGTCAGTGAAGTTTCTAGGAGTTAAATGGTCTGGAGTATGTCGAAAAGTTCCCTCTGAGATGAAGACAAGTTGTTACACTTCATACCTCCTACCACAAATAAAGAGGTATAACCCTTGTGCTATAATCTGAATGTTTGTGTCCCCCTAAATTCATATGTTGAAATCCTAATGCCCAATGTGAAGGTATTGGGAGGTGCTTTGAATGTACTTAGGTCATGAAGGTGGAGCCCTCATAAATGGAACTAGTGCTCTTATGAAAGAGACCCCACAGAGCTCCCTCTTGCCTTCTACTATGTGAGGTTACAGTGAGATGTGAGCTATCAGTGAGGAAGCAGACCATCACCACACATCAAATCTGCCAGCACCATGATCTTGGACTTCCAGCCTTTAGAATTGTGAGACATAAATGTTTGTGACTTATGAGTCACCCAGCCTGTGATATTTTGTTATAGCAGCCCAAATGGACTTAGATGCCTTGGTAGGCTTCTTTAGATTTTGGAAGCAACATTTCAGTGTGCTACTTTGAACCCATCTACAGAGTTGCCCACAAGGTTTCCAGTTTCGAATGGGACCAGAATGAGCTAAAGCTCTGCAGTTACGACTTCAGTACAAGCTCCTCTTCAGTTGGAACCTTATGATACAGCAAGCAGATCCACTAGCACTCGAAGTGTCTGTGACAAGTAAGAATGCCATATGACAAGTTGGCAAGGAAAAAGTCAAACTTTCACTCTTCGCAGATGACATGGTACTCTACATGCAAAACCTGAGAGACTCCACCAAAAACCTACTAGAACTGGTACACGAATTCAGCAAAGTCTCAAGACATAAAATCAATGAACAGAAATTGGTTGCACTTCTATACACTAATAATGAAGCAGCAGAAAGAGAAATCAAGGAATTGATCTCATTTACAACTGCACCAAAAACCATAAGATATGTAGGAATAAACCTAACCAGTGAAGTAAAAGATCTGTACACTGAAAACTATAGAAATCTTATGAAAGAAATTGAAGGAGACATGCAAAAAAAGGGAAAAACATTCCATGCTCATGGATTGGAAGAACAAATATTGTTAAAATGTCAATACTACACAAAGCAGTCTACACATCAATGCAATCCCTATCAATATAACACCAGAATTCTTCACAAAGCTAGAAAAAACTATTCCAAAATTGGTATGGAACCAGAAAAGACCCCAAATAGCCAAAGTCATGTTGAAAAAGAAAACCAAAGCTGGAGACATCACAATCCTGGACTTCAAGCTGTATTACAAAGCTATAATCATCAAGACAGTATGGTACTGGCATAAAAATAGACAAATAGATTAATGGAACAGAATAGAGATCCCGAAATTGGACCCACAAATATATGGCCAACTAATCTTCAACAAAGCAGGAAAAGAATATCCAACGGAAAAAAGACAGTCTCTTCAGCAATTGGTGTTGGGAAAACTGGACAGCGACATGCAAAACAATGAAGCTGGACCAGTTTCTTACACCATAAACAAAAATAAATTCAAAATGGATGAAAGAGCTAAATGTGAGACAGGAAACCACCAAAATCCTAGAGGAGAAAAGAGGCAGCAACCTCTTTGACTAGTCTTCTTAAGCTGTCCCACCTTAGACTTGGTAGCTTAAACAACAGAAATTTATTTCTCACAGTTCTGGAGGCTGAGAAGTTCGAAAATCTGAGTGCAGGCTAATTTAGTTCCTGGTGAGATCTCTCTCCATGGCTTGCAAACAGCCATCTTCTTGCTCATGTAACAGAGAGAAGGTTCTTTTACATCTCTTTTTACAGGAACACTAATCCTATCATGAGGGCTCCACCCTCATGACCTAATTGTCTTCCAAGGCCCCATCTCTGAATACCATCACACTGTGGGTTAGGGTTTCAATATATAAATTTTGAGGGACACAATTCAGTCCTTAGCATCCCGTGAACAAAGTATTGGGGTTAAAACTATGCCTGGGCTCAACAATATGAGGTTCTCTTTACTGAGGATGGTGTGGTTAATGCTATTGCTAAGTGCCTCATCTGCCATCAAACAGGGATGAAGATTGAGTCCCTGAAATGGCATTATTCCTTGTGGGGACAAACCTGGTGGCAGGTCGATTATATTGGACCTCTTCCATCATGGAAAGGGACAGAGATTCATCTTAATGGGAAAAACACATTTTCTAGATATGCTTTTTCCTTTCCCACCCATAATGCCTGTGCCAACACCACCATCTGTGGACTCTTTTGCACAGCATTGTATCTGATCCAGAAACTCATTTAACAGCAAAGGAAATGTAGCAATGGGTTCATGTCTATGGAATTAACTGGTCTTACCACATACCACACTATGTGGAAGCAATTGGCCTAATTGAAAGGTGGAATGGCTTTGAAGACTGTTACAATGCTAGTTAAGAAACAAAACCCTGAAAGGATGAGATTCTGCTTTATAGGACAGAGTATATACTTTGAATGAGAGACCATTATATGTTGCCATCTCCCCCATAGCCAGTGCAAATGGGTCCTGAAACCAAGAGGTAAGAGTAGGAATGACCCCTCTCACTATTATACCTAATAACCCATGCATAGTATTTTTGCTTCCCATCATAGCGACTTTGAGCTCTGCTAGTTTGGAAGTCTAAGCCCCTGTGGTGGTTAATTTTATGTGTCAACTTGACTGAGGCATGGTTTACTCAGATAACTGACTAAATATTATTCTGGGCATGCCTGTGAGAATATTTCTGAAAGAGATTAACATTTGAATTGGTATACTGAGTAAAATCGATGGCCTCCCCAATGTGAATGGGCCTCATCCAGTCCACTGAAAGCCTGAAAATAACAAAAGGGCTTAGTAACAGAGAATTCACTCTTTCTTTGCCTGACTGGCTATCTTTCAGCTAGGACATCAGTCTTCTCCTGTCTTCAGACTTGGACTGGAACTATACCATTGGCTCTCCTGGTTCTCAGGCCTTTGGACTGGGACTGGAACTATACCATTAGCTCTATATATTACATACTATGTACTATATACTATATACTACATCATCTCCTCTGGTTGCAGAACTTGGGCCTTCTCACCCTCCGTAATCTCATGAGCCAATTCCTTGTAATACATCTCTTTATATATAAATATATCCTACTGGTTCTGTTTCTCTGAAGAACACTGACTAATACAGATTTTGGTGCCAGGAGTGGGGTTAAACAGTGTGTTAAGGATTAATTTTCTATATTGGTTCTGGAGTTTCTGGAGTTGGCTCTCTAATCTGATTAAATTTAAACATGCAACTTGACTCAATTTCTAGTATAAAGAGAGCACTGATAGAGTATGAAACACTGATACAGTATATTTTTTTGTAAAGAAAATACATCCATTGGATAGTCCTAATCAACTACTTATAAGAAAGAGCTGAGTGACAGTGTATATGAGACTTTCAAACATTTTTGGAAAACTAACAAATATAATGAGATTGGCCAGTTGCTCCTAATGTTGCTGGACAAACTAGAGGAAGAAAAAGATGAGCTCAGATATTTGAATTCTGACCTCAAGCACCATATAAATGACCTAAGATCTAGGTGTGTCCTGAAGGAGACACACCTATATCTCCTATGTCTCCTGTATCTGGAGAGCTGAAATTACTGAAAATCAAATGCAGACTCTCATCTTGCAATTGGCTGAATTACAATGCAAGTTGAACTTGCAGTCTTATAGGGTGTCTACTGTTAAAAGGAGGGCATTGATGGGGAAGGACTATGGTCCTGTAAATAGGAATGGGTAGGGGTGGGGAGACCCTAATGAAGCTGGAGACATTGTCCTCTAAATTTGGTGATTCTTTGCCAGTGGAAGAAGCCTCCACTAGGAGGCACAATAACAGCTCCACTGAATTGGAAGCTGAGATATTTTGAACTTCTATGCCAATCAAACTACAGACAAATAAAAATGGGAAGAGGTCGAGTTAATTCACTGGCTGAAGTGACTGATTTTCATTACCAAGGGGAAATCAGGTTGCTGTTACACAGTGGAGGCAAGGAAGAATGTGCCTGCAACTCAGAGAATTATCTGGGATGCCTCTTAGTACTATCATGCCCAATAGCAAAAGTTAATGGAGAACTAGTAACTCACAATAGACAGATGATGAAGGACTCAGACACTCTGGAAATAGAAGTTTGAGTTACTCCATTAGGTTAAAAAAAAAAAGAGCACCTGACGTGCTGGAGGAAGGCAGAGGAAATACAGAATTGATAGTGGAAGAAGCCCCCTAGATGAAAATTACAGCTTTATGATCAATTACAGAAATGAGTCCTTTTGTAGCATTGCCTATTTTCTTTTTGCTGGTTATATTTATGTGTTTATGTATATGCTAGGAATTTAAGCTATTTTCTTTCTCTTTCTCATTTTTATTTTATATACAGATAGTTGTTGGAAGTTAATCTTACAATTTAGTCTTTCAATATTAGAATATCAGTGGGACTGTGACTAAATTTGAGAAATAATTAACATAGGCAACAATGGATACAATGATTCTTGGGACTATGTGTCTCATTTTGGGAAGTGACAACTTCCTCTTTTATGAGAAGGGTAGCTATACATTGCTAGGTAGAAATAAAATTGTTTTGTTGTATAAGAATTCAAATATGTGTAGAGGAGTGCACACATCAAAGGGGTAGACTGTGTCAGTTGCTGATTTTCCCTTTGGGCTTCAAATTCACTCTTTATGCCTTCTCTGTGAAAATGGATCTGGCCCATTTAAATTCTACTCCTGAAGCCAATATTTCACTGTATGTTAACAAGCTAAAATTTAAATAAATAAAAAAAATAAATTGAAAAAAAATTTTTTCCCTTGCCAGTTAGGACTGAAGCTTTGCCAGTAGAGGGCACTGGAGAGACATTGCAAGAAGGAAAATGGTTTTTCTTCCTGGCTCTGTTGTGCCCACTCACCAGGATCCTGCATCATACACAGCTTTCTCCAACACCAGAGTCCTAAAGCACTCTCAGATTCTCCATTGCTGGCTCCTGCAGTCCATGGACCACTAGCACCCAGTGGCCAACATGGCATATGAAATATAGCTTCATTTTCCAGTTCCTGTGATGCACAGCAGCCAGCAGTGTCCAGTGGCCGGCAACTTCCCCTGGCACCTTCCCTCAGGTAGTTTTGTAGCAGAGTCCCTCTGATGACACAGCTCCCTGTAAACATCTATCTTTGGCATCTTAGAACATGGAATTCGGCAAGATCCAAAAAGCAGATTCTGAGCAAGCTCCACATTCAATGAGCCACAACCATATTCTCTCCAGCAAGTATTGAATCTCAGCTCTGAGTTTTGGGGGAAAGGGTAGGGTCTTTCTTGGGTGTGATGTTTGAGCAATGCTCATGCTTTCTTCTGCCTTCTTGAACGTATGAATTATATTTATAAAAGCTATATTAGTCTTTTTTTCTTTTATAGTTTATTGTCAAGCTGGTTTCCATATAACACCCAGTGCTCATCCCCACGAGTGCCCTCCTCCATGCCCATCACCCACTTCCCCTCTCCCACTCCCCAATCAGCACTCAGTTTGTTCTCAGTTTGTTCTCAGTATTCAAGAGTCTTTTATGGTTTGCCCCCCTCCCTCTCCCCAACTATTTTTTCTCCCATTCTCTTCCCCCATGGGCCTCTGTTTTCTCCTGTTCCACGTGTGAGTGAAAACATATGGGATCTGTCCTTCTCTGCCTGACTTATTTCGCTTAGCATGACACTCTCCAGTTCCATCCACGTTGCTATGAATGGCCAGACTTCATTCTTTCCCATTGCCATGTAGTATTCCATTGTATAGATAAACCACATCTTCTTGATCCATTCACCAGTTGATGGACATTT
>PISW01017285.1:0-10772 GCA_004023785.1 Mungos mungo
CGTTTCATGTGCCTGTTGGCCATCTGGATGTCCTCTTTGGAGAAGTGTCTATTCAGGTCTTCTGCCCATTTCTTCACTGGATCATTCATTTTTCGTGCATGGAGTTTAGTGAGCTCCTTGTATATTTTGGATACTAGCCCTTTATCTGATATGCCATTTGCCACTATCTTTTCCCATTCTGTTGGTTGCCTATTAGTTTCTAATAGAAAACTTGGTCTTTCTTTATTCCAATGAGCCATTTACAACTGTAATGTGCCTTCCATGAGAGGTTTTCTATTTTCTCTCATTCATCGGTTTGAAAGGTAGGACCCTGATATATGAGCACAATTTAAAATAATGGTTTCAATGTGAACTTATGTTTACAGAGCTTGTCAATGCATATTTCTCCCATTTGAGCATCATAATAAACCTGTGACTTAGGTATGTATAGTCACTGAGGCAGAACTGGAGGGTCTGTGGTCAAGTTCCCTTTTACTCATCTAGCCAATAGGGGAGCTGGAGTGTGGGCTTGAGACTTCCCAGATCACCACAGGATTTGGGATTAGATGATCCTTGAAAAATAATGACACCAAGGACCTATGTGGAATGGAGCAAAGAAAAGAGAATCAAAAATAAATGAGAAGAAAAGCAAGGGAGTGATTACAGTTAATTTTATGTGTCAACATGTCTGGGTCATGATGCTCAAATATTTGATCAGACATTATTCTGGATATTTCTGCAAGGGAATTTTGGATGAGATTTACAGTTAAATTAGCAAACTTAGAGTAAAGCAGATTGTCCTCCATAATCTGGGTGGGTCTCATATAATCAGCTGAAATCAACCTAAATAGAAGACTGGATGGCTCAGCTGGTTGAGCATCCAACTCTTGATTACAGCTCAAGTCATGATCTCATGGCTCATGAGTTTGAGACCCACTTTGGGGACTCTCTTCTTCTCTCTCTTCCCCTCCCCCACTCTCTCTCACTCTCTCAAAACAAATACATAAATAAATAAACTTAAAAAAAAAAAGAAGAAGAAAGTCTAATCTCATCTGAGCAAAAGGAAATCCTCCAGCACACTGCTTTCTGACCTGATATGCAACTTGGCCTTTTCTTGGCTCTACGGCAGACTGCCTTTGGACTCAAACTGCAACTTTTTCCTGAGTCTCCAGCTTGCCTG
Organism: Mungos mungo; assembly: GCA_004023785.1. NCBI lineage: Eukaryota > Metazoa > Chordata > Mammalia > Carnivora > Herpestidae > Mungos > Mungos mungo. The sequence goes on from PISW01017285.1 coordinate 1,160, forward strand.
CCTCCCCCATCAGATTTTGAACTGGCTAAACCTCCAAAATCATGTGAGCCAAATACTTCAAATAAATCTCTTCCTATTTATAGACACATCCTTTGCTACAGCTTCTGTAGAAGATCCTAAGATATAAATGAATGAACAATCGATAGCCACAACTACAAAAGAAAAAAGAAAGATGGTGTGTATCTAGCTAATCACTCAAAAGTTTGGATTAAGTGACTCGTAGTTGACGGAAACAAAACCAATTTTAAGAGTAAATAAGTACTATGTAGTTGGGCCCTCTGACACATGGAAATTGTCACTTGTTGGCTGTTTAACTCTGAGCCTTCTGCTTGGGGTGGTAAGGAGAGAGCAAATAGATGACTCTGCCACCAGGTGGCGAACTTATGAAAGGCCCAGCTGGAAACCTACCCGGGAGGTAAAAAGACTCTTGCAAGAGATGATGGAAAGTAAAGGGACATCTCCCATCAACAAACTTGCAACTGCCTTTGATCGCTAGATGCATTCAATAGATATATCTTATAACATGAAATGAAATGAAATTTAGAAATTGGCTGTCTCGGATGTGCTTGTCATATGTTCGATCACATGAACATGTCAGACAAAACCCTCTCCATCATCTGAAAGCTCTTGGCCAAGTTTTTGAGGGGTAGATTTCACCAGGTGAATTTGTCTTTACCCATCTTGCATTCATTACATTAGTTTACATCTTTAACCAATGCATATTGTATGCTGATTATTCTCACACTTCTCAAGGAAGTGGGGAGGCCATAGCATAAACAAGTCAGAGGTCTTGCCCTCATGGGGCCTGCATCCAAGCAGAAGAAAATACAAAAACAAGACAAAAGAGATAAAAGGAAATCCAGAGAGCCAGGATCTTGTATTTATTGTAAAGAGTTCTTATGGAAAAGCAATGCATTTTACTACCTTCAGGTGAGAATAATTAATGGACTCCTACAGGACTCTAGTGATTTATAAAATGGTGCGAATGATCTATTCTCTAACTTTTTCCTCATCTCTCTAGTGGGATGGTTTCTGCAGAGGAGTAGCCTCTCTCCCTTTCCATCAAGAATGAACTTGACCAGGCGGTGTGTACTGCTGCATGCACATGGTCAACAATGCAGCTATAATACTGCGTTAACTCTGGCAGCAAACAAGCCCCCAAATATAGGACAAGGTGTATTTCTTGGTCATCTCACCATCTAACTTGATGGTTCTCCCTAGAGGCTTTAAGGGACAGACGCTAATGAAAGCATGACCATCTCCATGTGCCTTCTGAAATCTCTGTGATTTTCTCATCCAGGATGAGAAAAAGATCATTGAAGAGTGCCTGTGGGAAGTGTGTATGAACTAGGTCTCTAAGTACAAAGTGCTACACATGATTTCCACTCTCATTTTGTTTGTTAGAAATCATTTAATATGTCTACCTCAAACAATGAGAGAAGTCTCACATGCCCACGATGAAACTCAGAAACTTATTTGAAAGACGATCCGTGGGCCATCAGGGTTGTTCAGTCAGTTAAGCATCTGACTCTATTAACTTAACTGGCTGAGCCACCCAGGTGCCCTGATAATATGCTTTGATAGCAACCTGTGATGGAACCACATTACCACAGTCACAGCTGTGTACTGAGCACACATTCAATGCCTTTTCACATACATTATTTCTTTTAACATTTTAACATTGTAACTAACCCTGAAAGGTGGTGATTATTTAGAGATGAGGAAAGTGAAAGTTGAGAAATAAAAATTAAGTAATTTGCTGGAGTCACAGTTTTACAGACTGATCTATTTGTTTATTCTTTCAACAAATAGTTATTTAGAACTTTCTGTGCATCAGGCACTGTTCTAGGCACTGAGGAGTTCTAAAAAAAAAAATCCATTTTTGCTCTTACAGAATTTAAAATCCAGTGGAATGAAACTCACACTTCCCTGATCTTTAATTGCAATGTTATCTTGCCTTCTGGATTACTATCTTTTTTGTTTTCCATTAGGACTCAAGAAGTGGTCTTCTGGTAAGCCATCAGTGGAAATACTTCTTTGGGAAGATGTGTAGTGTGTTTTGTTCCCACAGACCACCTATCATGGTTGTGTTAAAGACAATCACATGCAAAAGGAAGTCATTCAATTAAAACTGGGGACATTGGTTACGTATATAATGAGTAAGAATTTGTGAGATTTGTAGAAAATGTTTCTCTTTTTTTGAGAAATCATTGCCTTTAGTCCAACAAGGGCCTGTAAACCTTCTTCTTCACCATGTATAAGTCGCTCTGATTCTGAATGGCTAGACACTAAAGTGCTTTCGAAAAAGTTCCAATGTTTAGGACAGGTTAAATGAACTACTTCATCAAGGGTCCAAGGGCTAGAGTTTCCTGGCAGTTTTCTGGCTGCCACATTAATCTTCTCTGACCAGTGAGTTTTTCCTTCATTGCTTCTTAAATGCTTCACCATAATGTGATCAGACATGTAAGTTGAGAACAACACATGTAAGTTGAGACTTTCTTAGCACATAACTGCCATGCATTCGTCAAGTGGTGAAAAGACACTTGCCTTTTGGCACCTTCTAGATGCATTCCCTGATGATCCATTTCAGTTCTCTTGGCTAGTGACCTGATCGATGTGAGTGCCAAAATCAGTTGTAAATGTATGATGAATATTTTGCAACTGCTAATGTCAATACAAATGAAGTCATAATTTTTTTAATAGTTTATTGTCAAATTGGTTTCCATATAACACCCAGTGCTCTTCCCCACAAGTGCCCTCCTCCATTACCAACACCTCTTTTCCCCCTCCGCCTCCCCCTTCAACCTCGGTTCATTTTCAGTATTCAATAGTCTCTCAGATTTTGCGTCCCTCTCTCTCCCCAACTCTCTTTCCCCCTTCCCCTCCCCATGGTCCTCCATTAGGTTTCTCCTGCTCTTCTGTTAGACCTATGAGTGCAAACATATGGTATCCGTCCTTCTCTGCCTAACTTATTTCGCATAGCATGACACCCTCGAGGTCCATCCACTTTCCTACAAATGGCCATATTTCATTCTTTCTCATTGCCATGTAGTACTCCATTGTATATATATACCACACCTTCTTGATCCATTCATCAGGTGATGGACATTACACTCTCTCCATGATTTGGCTATTGTTGACAGTACTGCTATGAACATTGGGGTACATGTGCCCCTATGCATCAGCACTTCTGTATCCCTTGGGTAAACCCGTAGCAGTGCTATTGCTGGGTCATAGGGGAGTTCTATTGATAGTTTTTTGAAGAACCTCCACACTGTTTTCCAGAGTGGCTGCACTTGGGGGTCAGGATGGCTGAGCGGGCTAAGGCGCCAGACTCCAGAGTGGCTGCACCAGTTTACATTCCCACCAACAGTGTAGGAGGGTGCCCTTCTCTCCACACCTCGTCAGCATCTATAGTCTCTTGATTTGTTTATTTTAGCCACTCTGACTGGCATGAGGTGGTATCTCAATGTGGTTTTGATTTGTGTTCTCTGATGATGAGTGATGTTGAGCATTGTTTCATGTGCCTGTAGGCCATCCGGATGCCCTCTTTGGAGAAGTGTCTGTGTATGTCTTTTGCCCATTTCTTCACTGGGTTATTTGTTTTTTGGGTGTGAAGTTTGGTGAGTTCCTTGTAGATTTTAGATACTAGCCCTTTATCTGATATGTCATTTGCAGCTATCTTTTCCCATTCCATCGGTTGCCTATTAGTTTTCTTGATTGTTTCCTTTGCAGTGCAGAAGTTTTTATCTTGATGAGGTCCCAATAGTTCATTTTTGCTTTCATTTCTCTTGCCTTTGGGGATGTGTCAAGTAGGAAATTGCTGCGGTTGAGGTCAAAGAGGTTGTTTCCTGCTTTCTCCTCGAGGGTTTTGATGGTTTCCTGTCTCACATTCAGGTCCTTCAGCCATTTTGAGTTTATTTTTGTGTTGGTGTAAAAAAAGTGGTCTAGTTTCATTCTTCTGCATGTTGCTGTCCAGTTCTCCCAGCACCACCCGCTAAAGAGGCAGTCTTTTTTCCATTGGATACTCTTTCCTGCTTTGTCAAAAGTTAATTGGCTGTACATTTGTGGGCCCATTTCTGGCCTCTCTATTCTATTCCATTGGTCCATGTGTCTTTTTTTGTGACAATACAATACTGTCTTGATGATGACAGCTTTGTAGTAGAGGCTAAAGTCTGGGATCGTGATGCCTCCTGTTTTGGTTTTCTTCTTCAATATGACTTTGGCTATTCGGGGTCTTTTGTGGTTCCATACGAATTTGAGGATAGCTTGTTCTAGCTTTGAGAAGGACGCTGGTGTAATTTTGATGGGGATTGCATTGAATGTGTAGATTGCTTTGGGTAGTAATGACATTTTCACAATGTTTATTCTCTTGATCCATGAGCATTGAATGTTTTTCCATTTCTTGGTGTCTTCTTCAATCTCTTTCATAAATTTTCATAAATTAGTTTTCATCATATAGGTGTTTGACATCCTTGGTTAGGTTTATTCATAGGTCTTTTATGGTTTTTCGTGCAATCAGGAATGGGATCAGTTTCTTGATTTCTCTTTCCGCTGCTTCATTATTGGTGTATAGGAATGCAACCGATTTCTGTACATTGATTTTGTACCCTGCAACTTTACGGAGTTCATGGATCAGTTCTAGAAGGCTTCTGGTGGAGTCGATTGGGTTTTCCATGTATCATGTCATCTGCAAAAAGTGAATGTTTGACTTCTTCTTTACCAATTCTGATGTCTATTTCCTTTTGTTGTCTGATTGCTGATGCCAGGACTTCCAGCATTATGTTAAACAACAGTGGTGAGAGTGGACACTGCTGTCGTGTTCCTCTTCTCAGGGGGAAAGATTTTCCCCACTGAGGATGATATTAGCTATGGGCTTTGCATAAACTGCTTTTATAATGTTTAGGTAAGTTCCTTCTATTCCAACTTTCTCAAGGGTTTTTATTAAGAAAGGGTGCTGTATTTTGTCAAATGCTTTTTCTTCATCTATCGACAGAATCATATGGTTTTTATCTTTTCTTTTGTTAGTGTAATGTATCACATTGATGGATTTGTGAATATTGAACTAGCCCTGTAACCCAGGAATGAATCCCACTTGATCATGATGGATAATTTTTTTTTATATGCTGTTGAATTCGATTTGCCAGTATCTTTTTGAGTATTTTTGCATCTGTATTCATTAAGGATATTGGTCTGTAGTTCTCTTTTTCTGCTGGGTCTCTGTCTGGTTTGGGTATCAAGGTGATGCTAGCTTCGATTTTGATAACAATTTAACAGGATGATGATGGTGATGATAAGGATGATGATGATAAGCAAATATGTATGAGTCCTTTCTAAAGGATTGTCTTAAATGCTTTACGTGGATAGATTCTAGCATGAACTCCATTTTTCAGATGAGCAAACAGCCTTCAAGAGAATATGACCATTAGAAAATGGCAGAGATTAGTCTCTTGATCAGAATCAGGAAACGTGAATGTTTAAGCAACTTTAGAGAAAACCCAGTTCAATGGCTTTATTTTATTTTCTTATTATTTTTTAATGTTTATTTATTTTTGAGAGACAGAGAAGGTATGTGAGCTGGGGAGGGGCAGAGAGAGAGGGAGACACAGAACCTGAAGCAGGCTCCAGGCTGTAACAAATCACCACTCCTGGGGTGTCTGAGTGGCTCCAGTCAGTTATCATCTCAGGTCATGATTTCATGGTTTGTGGGTTCGAGCCTTGCTTTGGGCTCTGTACATATAGCTTGGAGCCTGGAGCCTGCTTTGGATTCTGTGTCTCCCTGTTCTCTGCTCCTCCTTTTCTCACACTCTCTCTCTCTGTCTCAAAAATAAATAAACATTAAAAATTTTTGAAAAATTAAATTCCACTCCCCACTGCCCTCATTTGGAATGGGGTTGCTCTGAGAAGTCACTCTCTTAGTAGCATGAAAATTTAACCATGCCCTAGCATTTCACAACTACAGGGGCATTTTCAAAATTTAAATGGTGCTATGTCATAACTTGTACTATTGCCATCCCCAGATTCTGTATGCGGCCTTCTCTGCTCCCCTTAGGCTTGGAGGCAGGGATTGATCTTGATCCAACCTAGTAGTATTTAGAAAAGAGGGTATTAAAAATGTTTATCTGAAATGGATAAACACTCAACCAGCTCCTAGCTTTTTTTTTTTTTTTTAGTTTCTTAGTAGACTCTATGCCCAAAGTGGGGCTTAAACTCACGACCCAAAGACCAAGAGTCCCATGCTCTACTGACTCAGCTGGCGAGGTGCCCATCAACAAGCTTTTATCTTTTAAGAAATTAGACAATACATTCGTTCTGGGAGTATCCTTGAAAAACTTGACTGCCAATATTTGGAACGCCGTGCACTCCCCCAAATTTTTTCCCTTGTAATTTGCCTGTTCTTCTTTATCCAATTTGGCTGAGAAACATTTTTGATGTCTTGTGCTGTATTATTTAAAGTCATCACTTTCTCTTGTACCCATCTCTGTCCCTAACCACCACTGCAGACAATTAAACGGTTATGGAGAATTTTTGAGATCAAAATCTTGGTTCTGCCACCCAACCCTCATCCCTACTTATCATAAACATGTTCACAGAAATTAAGAAGAGACCGCTAGGGTCAGGCAAAAGCACTTCTTATTTCAACAAGAATTGTAAAATCCTTACTATAGTCAACCATTGGGCTGTGAAAAGCTCACTTAAAATAATAGATTGGCCCTTCAGTTGATAAAAGCTGAACACTAAGAACTAGAACTGGTTTTAAATTTCTGTTCTAATGTCATTTATTCTCTCCCAATCTACATTTCCTTACCTGTAAAATGACCTCTAAGAAATACTGACATCACATGTAAAAAACAATTGAAAATTAAAATAGACAATGTATAAAAAAAAAAAACGTTAGGCTACCACCAACATGATGGGTATATTTTGCTGCTTTCAAAATTTACATTAAGAACTTTCTGTATTCTCTGAATACACTCTTGGGCTAACTGTAAATTTCATATTGGAAAAAAAAAAAGGTGGAGAGAGACTTCTTTCCATAACACTGGAAAAGAGATGAAGGCTGAGTGAAAGTCAAAATTCAATTCAGCTATTTGATTATGAGGATATAGGTACGTTCTGAGCCCAGTGATGTTCCAGCAACCCAGGGTGAGGGACAAATCCCAGGCACAAGGAAAAATTTTTCCACACCTTAAACTCTCTTCTCTAACTATAAGGAAGAGGGAAAAAATATGAGATTTACAGCCACAAAACAAAATAAAACAACAACAAAAACCAAACAAAAAACCAAAAACAGCTCAAGTTCTAGTTTTGCTAACAAAGGTTTCATTGAAATGTCCCAGCCTCAAAGTCTGAGCCAATGAAATGTAGAAAGTAATAGAATCTTTCAGTGAAAAAAATAATAACTCATTGACATTATGTGTATAGAAATCCATTATTCTAGAAACTCCACCAATATTAGTATCTTTTAACATTCTCTCAAGTCACTTATGCTGATTTTGCAAAAATTAAGTTGCCCAAATTTTGCAGGAAAAGGCTTTCTGGGATCGGTCCCAAGTCTTAAACCTTTATTAGAATGCATACAGTTACTTGATTTCAGGAGGCTTCAGGAAAGGATTTCCCAATTATATGCAAAGAGAGGGTTCCTTTGGGCAAGACTCATTGTGTGTTCTTTAGGGATCTAAAACTATTAGAGGAAAAAAGACAGCAGTGCATGGAAAGAAGTCCCGAGTATCCCTTTTCTATTGCTGTATGAAAATTACCAGAGATTTAGTGACTTCAAATAACACACGTTTATCATTCCAGTCCTGTGGGACAAGGGTCTGTCATGGCTCAGCTGCATTCTTTACTCAGGGTCTCATGCTCTTAAGACCCAGGATCTTACACCAGGGTCACCTGACTGGTTCTGCTCCTCTCTGCTCATTCAGATTGTTGCCAGGATTCTGTTTGTTTTGGTTGTAGGACTGAGGTCCCCATTATCTTGTGGGCTATTAGTTGGATGCCTCACTTGGCTTCTTTCTCATGAGTTCTGATTTCCCTTATCTTTTAAAGGGGCTCATGTGAATAGATCAGACCCACAAGGATGATCTCTGTATCTTAAGTTTAACTGATACGGGTTTTTAATTATACCTGTCAAATCTCTTCAGGGCAATAACCTTGTTAGTGTTTGGTTGAATAACCAGGACACAGGAATCTGAGTGGGGCCACTGACCACAGTCTGCTTCTTCTCAACATGGTTTCATAGAAGTTTCTGCTTAATAGTCTTTTCTACAGGAAAATTCACTACTTGGAACCCTGGTTTAACCACACTGGAAAGGAATCTACCCCGTTCAGGACCAGCAGTGACTGCCAAATGGAAAATTCTTTTAATGAATGTTGTGAATAACATTCCATCTGCTGAGGGGTGCCCTGCCCTTGTTTATTTCTGCTCTAGATCACCAAGGTCATTATGCAGATTTCATGAGTTGATTAGATCACTTTCAAATTGCCATGACATCAACCTAATGATATTGAAAAAAGAAACACAACTGAATAAAAAATGACTACTTAAAAGAATTGTGCAATGTTTCAGTCGGAAAGAATAAGACACTGAGATGATGATATGCATGAAGACACACGGATGTGCATGTACGGTTTTAAGAGGACGGATTTTCTGGAGCTTTGCAACAATCTTAGTCTCGCTTCCCTCACCTACCAAATTGGCTAGATTCTGGCTCTTTGGTGACTTCATGGGGCCTATCGTCTCTTGCTTCTTATGTGAGATTATACATTTTTCTCACTGTGTAAGTCATTTTTCCATATTGGTTTGCAGTTACCTATAGTAAAAAACACTTAACATAAACGATGTCCCCGCTGTCAGTCTATCATGTTCCTCTACAGAATGGGAAAATGAAAATGAGTTCACTTTATTCTTTGTAGACAAATTTGGTAAAAGTTCTACTGGGCAAAGAAGTGTAATCTAGAGATCGCACATACGTGTATATAAGTGTGTATATGGTGTTGATTAGATTTGTCTAGTCTAGATTTTAGAAGAACCTGTTTTAAGATACATTCTGTTTGAGACAATACAAAGCTTGCAGGATGAACAAAAGTAGCCTTTAACAATCACTCCTGGTCTGCTGGGTGCTAAGCCAGGTTGTATAGGAGATGCGTGTTCCCATTCAGTCCTCATAACAAGTAAAAGAAGTAGACATTTTCTTACATGGTGTGTAAGAAATGAGCTCAGAGAGGTTTAAGAAACTTCTCTAAGGTTAGGCAGACACTCCCCTAAGGTTAGGCAGACATTCAGCCAGAGGACTGGGATTTGAACCCGAGTTTGACTATAAAGACTGTGTTTCTTACTAAGCTGCCTCTGTGAAAGGCAAGTGTAAGAATAGAAAAGAAAAATAAAAAAACTCATGGGAAAACTTTGACCCAATATTTTTCAAACCTATTAATTCATACTCAAAAAAGAAACATCATCAATCATTTATTCAATATTCCTGGTGTGGCAAGCATGGTCTCCACCCATTTGGACCTTACAGTCTATAGAGGAGTAAGGCATTATTCAAATATTCACCCAAATAAATGCCATATTGAAACCCATCAGGGCAAAACAGCATCAAAAATAAAACTG
>PISW01017286.1:0-10782 GCA_004023785.1 Mungos mungo
TCCCTACTTCCCCTCCTCCCCTCTCCCCTCCTCCTCCCCCTCCCCTCTCTCCGTGTCCATCTCTCACACACACACTGCACAGAGGGCCAGCAGTGGGTCTCAGCCCTCAGGCCACCACTTTCTGGAAGCTGCTGATGTTTGACCCCATCTTTACCAGGTTGTTGCTTAATGGAAATGATCAAGTGAGGCTTCGTGATTGGCGACTTCCCTGATTAGCGGAGCCGGCCCCGGGGATGAGGGGACAGAGCCTGGGGAGCGCCCTCTCCACCTCATGCCCTGTTTTTAACACTGTGATCGGTCCCCGAGTCTGGCCTTCCCGCCCAGAGCACGTCTGGACCCCCGTGTTAAGGAGCAGGACCCTATGCGGTCTGTTTGAGGGCAGGAGAGGACCCCTCTTCCCTGCAGGACGGATTCTTTTAAGCTATTTTTTGCTTTTGGAAGGTTGGCTAAATCAATTACAGCATTAGACCAGGCTGTCCGAGTGCCCGTGCACGCCCTGTGAAAAGTGGGCACAGTCTCTGTGAGTCGCAGATGCCGGGAAAACACAGCCGTCCCTGAACAGAGGAAATGAGGTCAAGAAAGGAGGGTTCGCAAACCCAGTCCTTTCCAGTTTGTCTTGCTGGAAACGGTGCTTCCAAGTGAGCCGAGAACACGAAAGCATCCAGTGGGGACGCGGAGGGGGGAAAGCCAGGGAAGGCACTGGCCCGGCGCTGGCTTTGCTGCCTGCGGGGGGGCGGGGCCTCGCCCTGTGCTTCCTCCGGCTCCAGGGCTGGTTCTGTGCCTTTGAAACGCGCTCATTTCTATTTCTAACTCATTCCGTTAGACTCATGAGCCGAAAACATCAATGATGGAGCGCTTCAGTCCTGGGACCTCAAAGTGCTAAACTGGGCTTGTGGCAAATGGTGTGGCATCCAGAGGGTCAGACTGTTCTCTTCTCATGAAGGAGGGCAGGGTGGTCCAGGCCAGTGTGCAGGGCACGGCTAGGACAGGACAGAGGCAGGGTGAGGCAGGAGAGGGGCATGGGGAAAGCAGGGGAAGGGCAGGGCTGGGGCAGGGCAAATGCAGGAGCATAGCAAGGGCAGGGACAAGGCAGGGACAGGGCAGGGACGGGGCTGGGGCAGGGGCGGGGCAGGGCAGGGGCAGAAGATGAGCAGAGCATGGACCTCCCCGTTTCCGAGCTGGCAGGCAGTTTGGGAAGGGCACTGCCCAGGGCTCAGCATCCCCAGGTAGACAGGGGCAGGCGCCAGGCTGCACTCATTCCTCAGACCATCAGCTATGCACCCGGGGGCTCGACGAGGGGGCTCTGGGACCCCCTGTCCGCCCCGAGGAATGCTAACAATGAGAACATTCCTCTGAGCACTCAGGGCTTCTGGGGTTCCCGTAAGTCCTGGTCGGAGCAGGAGTGTCGCCGTGTCCCCACAGCCTGTGTGCGAGGAGCCTCTGGTGGGGTGGAGACGGGGCCACTTCTTGTGCGGAGTCACAGCGGGCCTTCGGGCAGAAGGACCCGAGTGCGGACCAGGCACACCCATGGGGTGCCGCCTGCGGGGGAGGTGCGCTGCCTCCGTTAATTTCAGGGGCAGCCTCCCTGGCAGTAGCTGGTCCCTCCTCTGGTGGAAGCGTGGTCTTCTCCCCGCCCCACCCCCGTCTGGAGCCAGCAGGGGGCGTGCGTAAGCAGCCGGAGTGCGGGCCTGGGGTCCCCACAGCCTTGCTGATGACGGATGGCTGTCTGCTCGGGGACTGTCCCTGAAGCTTCAGCCCTGCTCTGCTCCACTAGGCACTGGCTGGTGGTATGAGGGCTCGGACACCCAGGCCGGCCCTGCAGCCAAGCCAAGCGCCTGGCGGGTCCCTTACCAGGGCCACGATCGGGGCCCCAGAAGGCTCCTGGCGCCCATCCACTGCTCGGAACCGCAGAGGGCGCGGAAGAGGGGTCCCGCCTCCTGCCTGCATTTGCCTTGTAATCACGAGCTCTCCCCCGCCCCTTGCTGTCCCCCCAGGGCGCGGGCTGCACTGCCCTGGTGGTGGCCGTGGTGGCCCGGAAGCTGGAGCTCACCAAAGCCGAGAAGCACGTGCACAACTTCATGATGGACACTCAGCTCACCAAACGGGTAACCGCCGCCCGCGTCTCGGTGGGGGGCTCAGGCCGCTGGAAGCCAGACCCAGGCTGGCGTCCTGCGGTGTAGGTGGGGCCGCGCTCTCCAGGGGGGAGGGGCCGAGGGAGCCCGGCCCAGGCCGCCTGCGGGCACCGGGGACCCTGCGCGCGCTGCCCCTGCCCCCTGAACTCACCACCCGGCGTGAGGCAGCGTTTTCATTTAGGCTCAGGTATTTTCACGGTAGGAAGGGCAGTCAGGTCTTAAAAACGATATTGGAAATGTACCTAAATCCAGTTCTTTTTAAAAAATCATTGAAGACCATCCTCACAGCAGAGCCCACATTTCTAGGCCTTGAGCCTCCAAGTGCCTGGGGTTTCGGGGTGATCGCCTCCGGAGGGCTGAGGAAGAGGAAGAGGAAGATGGGGCGCAGCAGCGGGGGAAGGGTCGGCCACGGAAGGCCGGGCCACTCCCTGGATGCTCAGGCACGGGGAGGGCCCAGCGGGAGGGACAAGGGGGCGTCCTTCCCGGAGGACAGACGACTGCCAGACGCAAGGCGGAGCCGTTCCCCAACGACAGCTTTTACGGAGAACTTTCTGGAACTGCAGGCGGTGCACAGGTCAGCAAGGGGATGTCTCGGAGGCCGTCCAGTCCCCGAGTGCAGAGGCCGTCAGCGCCCATTCGGGGCCCCGGGCCGGCCTCAGGCCCCACGAGCACCCACCTGGCCGGTCTGGCTTTGGAGCCTGGAGAACGGGCCCTGTGGCGCGGCCGCGGCGCCCAGGCCTCTCCTGCTCAGCAGAATCCTGCCTGGGGTTTGACGGTTCGGTCTTCAGTTACATGTCCTGGATTCTTCGAGGGGCCCCCCGGGTGTGACCAGGAACGGGTCTGGGCAGACATCCTGGCGTTGACACGCAGGCGGCTGGCCGTGGCACACGACTTAGCTTCCAGACGGCCGCGCCGAGGGCTGTTCCCAGCGGGCTCACCCAGCCGCCGGCCCCGCCGCACACGCGCCAAGGCCACTCCATGCCGACCGGGTCGCCCGGCTACCGGGCCCCCTGCCCGCGCCCCCCAAGGACCCAGCTAGCCAGCGAGGGCGGACGGGCTCGCCTCGGGTCCCTTCCTCGCCGCCTCTGTCTCCTCATCTCATGCTGCTCCTTCGCTTTCTCCGAGTTCCACCCCGGGGCTCAGACCCGATTCCACCCCGGGGCTCAGACCCGGGAGGAAGACCAAGCCGAGGAGGGCCAGCGCTCGCTCGCGCGGCGGGAGAATAAGCCGCGTCCGCAGTCGGAGCGCCGGAGCGCGGCCTGGGGCCGCCAGCTGCCCCCCAGCAGGACTCCTCGAGGCCACGTCCTGTGTGACAAGCAGGGCTGAAGATCAGATCGCCCAGCGTCTGTGGCTCGTCCGTGAGGGCCAGGCTCCCTCTAAGCTGAATCCCTCTCACGTCTCTGAGAACACGTAGGTCCATCGAGATGTCCCTTTAATGTCCGGTCTTTCCCCGGAGAAGCAAACACGGCGAAGGGGCCGCTCTTTCAGAGCGAGGAGTTCAGAGCTGGCGGGAAGGTGCCGGGGAGCTCGGCCAGCCCTGGCCTCTGCTCACCTTGACCTTGACCCGCTCTCGGAGAGCCCAGCTCTCCTCCCCAGGTCGCCGTGCCTCGGTCCCCTCCGATGCCCTGCCCGAAGCCTCAGCGACACCGGGTGTTGGGACCGGCTAGGTCGGCGCGGGCCGGAACCCGGTTTCTGGTTTTCCTGAATCCACGCTCTTCTGTCATTTGTATAACGTGTCACCTCTGGCGGCCACGTCTCCCCGCATTTAGTGCAGTCAGACTTTCTGGGGGGTCTGGGTGGCCCGCTGGGCATTGGACTTCGGCTCAGGTGGTGACCTCACAGTTCGTGGGTTCCAGCCCGGCGTTGGGCTCTGTGCTGACAGCTCAGAGTCTGGAGCCTGCTTCCGATTCTGTGTCTCCTTCTCTCTCAGCCTCTCTCTCTCTCTCTCTCTTTCTCAAAACTAAACAAACATTTTACAAGGCTCAGGCCTTCCCACGGCGGCCAGCCTGCTAGACAACATGTGTAAAGGCCCCGGAGTCTGTGAAGCGGCCCATCTTGTCTCCCACCCAGGGCCTCACGTCTCCGCCTTTCTGTTTCATGCAACCGAACAGACCTGTCATCGGAGTCCCCTCCAGGCGCCACCTTCTGCGCCCTGGGGACACGATGTCCCCACCCTCACCGCCTACCCTCGGGGAGCACCGATGCTTTCGGAAAAGCAGGGCACCTTGCCCGTGGACACGCGGCTTTAAGGAGCACCGTGGACGGGAGGCGTCCCGTTTGCCGCGTCCACTGTCCACGTCAGACCACGGTGTGTGCCACTGGCTGAGGACGGTGCCTCCTGCCCTTGCCGTGAGGGGCTCTTGCCCACAGACTTTATCTAAATAATCTTCCCGTGAAGTCGATGAGTAAGATCCACACCAAGCCCCTATCTTTCCTCCGCTGTTTCCGCCTCCTGAGCGCCCTGGTCTCCCGGCCCGGAAACTTGGCAGCGTCTCTGAGCCTCTCTGCCCTGGACCCCTGGGGCTCCTGAGCGTGGCCTGCACCGGGCACCGCTGTCCCCACACGCCCGCTGCCAGGCGCACCGCACTTCGAGCCGCCACAGGGTCTGCGGCCTCTCCCTTCCCGAGCCTCCCCGGCCCCGTCTTCCTGCACTTGGCTTCCCTGGGGGGCCCCTTGGGCCCCAGGCCTGAGCTCCGAACATGTCACCACCCTGCTCCACACCCGAATGACCCCCGTACCTACTGATCGGTGCTGAAGAGAACTCTGCTTTCGTTGTGAGCACACGTAAAACTCTCATCACAGCCGTGCCGGGAAACCTTCTCCTTCCGGCAGGCGAATTCAGACTTACTCACAACAGGTCTTAATCTCTTAAAAACTTACCCGGTAAACAACTGATCAGTTATCAGAACACTAACCCTCCCCAGAGAGGGCCTGCGGGTCACCTCGGGCGCAGAGATCTGTCCGAGGCGCCCTGGGCTCGGGCTTTCTTCAGCAAAGAGTCGTACCAGCACTGAGCCGAGCTGGAGGGAGGCTGAGGGACCCGGCCCTCAGGTCCAGGGACGGGCGCGCGGGCCGCCAGCCGCGGGCTTCCCGGAGCAGCCAGCCCCCGGGCGCCAGCTGGGCGGTTAGCGCCGGGCCTGCGGGAGAGAAGGCCGCCTGCCTGCACGCGGGCCAAGCGCCCCCCTGACGGCACCTGGAGCACCGCGCGGCGCCCTGGCGCTCGGAGCTCCGGACTCCAACCCGGAACCACACGCCCCCCAGGCCCCCACCCGCCGCCCAGCACTGAGGCTCCCAGCGTGGACAGTGGCGCCTGGAGGGACACGGGCAGGACTGGGCGGTGGACAGAGGGAAGGAAGCGGGCGGGGAGGCTGGCGGGTGGGGAGAGTGAGACCCTCTCCCCTGTCCTGTGCTAACAGAGTCCTTCGTCAGATGCCTGAAGCCAGGGCCGACCGTGATGCCAGTCCCCTCACCTGTCCCCTCTCCAGCCTCAGGTGGACCACCCTCCCCGCCGGGGACCCTTCTGGCAGCTAATGGGCTGGTGATCCCTTCCCCGGAGGGTCACCAGAGGCCTGAGGCTGCCGGAGGCACAGGGCCTGGAGGGCCAGGAAAGGCGCCTGTCCTCCAGTTGCTGACAGGCCTGTGCGGGCGGCGGGGGGCAGCGGCGGGGGGCAGCGCCGGCCCTGGCCCGGGCCATGGGGTCAGGAGCCCGGGGAGCAGACAAGTGTGTTGGGGGACCTTTCCTCGGGCTGGGGGCAGGGCGGGGAGGAGGCTCACGTGCAGTGGGTGGCGGACCGCGGCGGAGCCCTGGGGCGGGCGGGTTCCCGGGTTCTGGGCACAGACCCGCAGCACCGCCGCTGCCCTCCGACGGCCGCCCCGCGCTGCCTCTCGCCCTCGGTCCCTGGCAGGACGAGCGGGGAGGACGCGGCCGCAGGGCCGAGCGCAGGCCGCTCCGTGCGCTTGTGAGGCTCCCCTGACGGTGACGGAGACCGTGTCGACGCCAGGCGCTCGGCAAGAGCCCGCACCGCGAGCTCCTGGGTGGGTGACTTCCTTGCCCAGAGCCCGGCGACCTCAGGGCCGCTCCTGACGCATGCAGGCCGCGGAGCCCATTCTCGGGAGAGACGGCGTGAGGCCCCCCAGCCACCAGGCAGCCCCTGTGTGTGGGGGAGGGACACGAGAGCCAGCCTCCGCTCCCAGCCCTGGGCCCCTGACGGCCGCCGGCCTTGCCCGTCCTCCTGGGCCCCTGACCCTTCCCCCCCCCGCACCCCCCCAGGCGCGCCTTTTGGCCCTGGCGGCCCCCCAGGCCCGGACGGCTCAGCGGGTCCCAGGGGGGCACACGACCTGGGCCGCTCGCACCCCGGCAGTGTTGGAAGCGCCCCGCCGGGTGGGGAGGGGAGGCCCTGGTCGAGCAGCGTTTCCCGGCGCCTGGGAGACACAGGGCGGCTGAGCGCCGGCCCCTCGCAGACACGGGTGTGCTCGGCCCCGCGGCCGCTGTCCGGGGGCTGCGTGTGACATCACCCCCCTGAAGGCACAGGGGCCTCCCATCCAAGCCCAGCGACGACGTGCCACCGCTGTCAGCCGCCCGGCGGCGCTGTCACTTCCCAGCCTGGGACGCGGGCCGGCGGGGGGGGGGGCCCAGCCCGGACCCCCTGTCCTGTGACCGGCTGAGCGAGGCCCTGAGGAGCAGAGCAAACGCAACACGGGTGCGAATCAGGACACAGTGCTGTTCGCGGGGCCCCGGGGGGGTCTTCGGAGGTCCTCCTCGGGCCGTTTCCCACCCCTCGGCCCCGCCCCCACGCCGGGCCCTCCTGTTTTCACCCTGGGTCTGGGCGAGGCGACGGTAACCGCCATCTGTACACGCCGTCTGGTGGCCCAGTTGGCGGCCCCTGACCCCGCGGTGTTGGGCTGCGTCTGTCCGTCTGCCACACGGGGGTCCCACAGTCCCTGCGTGGGGACCGTGCCCCGCAGCCGTCCACGGGCCACAGCCACCTCCGCGGGGCCGCACGGCCTCAGGGTGAGAATCTCTCTCTCCCGCCTGCGAGATAACGGGCATCTTGTCCTCGCGGCTCAGGACTGCGGGAGGGAGGATGTGACGGCAGAGGCCGCTGGCTCCACGGCGACCCCGAGCGGCGCGGGGCGCGGGGCCGGGGCGCGGGCCGCGGGGCCGGAGCACAGCGGAGCCTGTTCCTCCCGCCGGCCTCGGAGGCCGAGCTCCAGGGAGGCCGAGGCGCGCTCGGACCTCAGGGGCCTTCCCTGCACCAGTCGGCAGTGCGTGCCCTCCCCTGTCTGGGGGGCTCCTGTCCACGCCGCCCCCCTTGCCCGGCCACCACCTGCTTCCTTTCAGGGAAGGACGGGCCGGAGGCGGGCCAGGAAGCCGTCTGCAGGCGCGCTCGTGGTGGACTTTTGCTGGACGAGCAAGCAGTGTTTGTGGCGCTTGGACACTTCGGAGAAGACTTAGCTGTTCTTTTATAAACATCCCTTCAGCACCAGTAACACACTCCAGCCTTGGCACTGCGTTTTCATAACACACACGCGCCAGCGAGCAGCCCGCGGGACAGCGGCCCCGGTCTCCGAGCAGCGTCCCGTCCGGGTGTCCGCGGGCCCTGCGCTCCAGGCCCCTACGACCTTTTCTGGACGGAGGCCGGGCCTCTGCCGGGCCGCGGGCCCGAGCCGGCTGCGTGGCTCCCAGAAACGGGGCCGTTCCTCAGAAATCCGTTCAGCTGGAGCTCAAGGTTTTCCTCCTGCTCTTGTCACTAATTGCTGAGATGTCTGTATTTGGATTAAGACTCTGTCCCCTGCCGTCTGGTGTCACCGATACGTCCCAGCCTTGTCGGGAGTCGGCGGGACCAGTGCGTCCCACGCCAACAGAGGACAGCGCGGACGCGGCACGCAGGGGCCGGCCTGGGCCCGGACGCAGCGCTGGCTCCACACCTAAGCATCTTCGCTGATTTTCAGACACTGCTTTGGAATCGTTTCAGTTTTAGGCCAATTACATTTACGTGCGAAGTTACAGTATAAATGGTTTTGGCCATTTGGGAAAAGACATAGGGACTTGCTGAGGTCTAGAGTTCCATTTGTGGGAAAGACATTTCCCCAAAGGGCCTTTTAAAGTCTCCAGCTGCTAAGAAGTCTATTTGCTCTCAGTCCGAGAGACGCACCGCGTGCCCCACACGCAGGCCTCAGCTCGCGCCAGGAGCGGTGGTGCCGTGTCTGTGCCCACCAGGCGCCCAGGGCCGCCCGGCCTGGCGGCTGCCGCCCGGCCAACTTCACATCGGGCACCGGGTCAGGAGGCCATCCCGAAATAGTTAAGAAACCAGGAACCCCCTCAACCGCAGGCTCGTTCATGAGCTGTGTCTGAGGCAGGGACAATGACCATGACAGGGACAATGACCACGACAGGGGCCGTGACCATGACAGGGGCCAGCAGACGTGTCCTTCTCAGGGCTCACCAGTCGATGAAGGAAACGGGTCTTTGCAGAACGTGTCCCCAGACGGAAGACTCTTAGCCAACGTGTCACGTGAACCCGGAACACGAACATGACCCCAACCCGCTGTCTCTCCTCAGATCAAGAACGCCGCAGCCAACGTCCTTCGGGAAACGTGGCTCATCTATAAACACACGAAGCTGCTGAAGAAGATCGACCACGCCAAAGTGCGGAAGCACCAGAGAAAGTTCCTGCAGGCCATCCACCAGTGAGTGCGCGGCGCGGCCCCGCGGCGGCGACGGGGCCCCGGCAGCTCGTCCACTTATCACACCTGCAGCCGCCCGCACCAGGCGGGGGCTCCGCGGACCCGCACGCACGCGGACACACACCCCTCGGCTCCGCGGACCCGCACGCCACATGGACACAGGCACACACACCCCCCAGCTCCCCGGACCCGCACATCACAGGGACACACATACACCCCTGCACCTCCACGGACGCCCACATCTCACACACACACACACACACACACACACACACACACACACACTCCTCACCTCCCGGGACCCGCACATCACACCACACACGCACTGACACCCTGCATGACAACCTGAAGCAGAACGAACTGTAGCCAGCACTGTCCACAAGGAGGCACTTTAAATTTTTTTTTGATGTTTATTTATTTTTGAGAGAGAGAGAGACACACACACAGAGTGTGAGCAGGGGAGGGGCAGAGAGAGAGGGAGACACAGAATCAGAAGCAGCTCCAGGCTCTAAGCTGTCAGCACAGAGCCTGATGTGGGGCTCTAACCCACGGACAGTGAGATCATGACCTGAGCTGAAACCAGCCGCTCAACCAACTGAGCCCCCCCAGGGGCCCCTAGGAGGCACTTTAAACACAGTGGCATAGGGGCGCTTGGGGGGGCTCAGTCGGTTAAGCCTCCAACTTCGGCTCAGGTCAGATCTCACGTTCATGGGTTCGAGCCCCGCGTCAGGCTCTGTGCCGACAGCTAGCTCAGAGCCTGGAGCCTGCTTCCGGTTCTGTGTCTCCTTCTCTCTCTGTCTCTCCCCCTCTCATGCTCTGTCTCTCTCTGTAAATAAAAAATGCAAAATAAATAAATAAATAAATAAACACAGTGGCATAGCAGGGGTGAAGCCATTTGCTCTGAGGGCTGGGGAGTGGGGGAGGGGGTGGGGGTGGGGGTGGGGCTAGATGACCTGAGGGTAGTGAGGAGCGGGAAGTCACCGAGGGCCAGTGCACCTGGAGGCAAGAGTTTGCTCTCTTGGGGACCTGAGCAGGCGTGACTCCGGTCAGCTGTCCCCTGCACTCGAGGTCCCCAACCCGCGTCCAGAATGCAGGATTTGAGATAGAGGTGGGGGTCCCCAGGGGTCTCCGCGCATGCGCCCTGGCGGCACGCTGTTAACGACCCTCCCCCACAGGCTGCGGAGCGTCAAGATGGAGCAGAGGAAGCTGAGCGACCAAGCCAACACCCTGGTGGACCTTTCCAAGGTGCGTGGCAGGACGTGGGGACACCCCGACCCCCGAGAGTTCTCCGGTGTGGCCGTGGGGACCGGCCCGGAGCTCACCAGCCCGCAGATGATGTCCACGTGTCTGTCAGCTGCCCAGGGCGACGCACACTGACGGGGACGCCCGTGACGGTGATGGCCGCGCACCAGGTCACACGGTCATGCGTGGGAATCCATTTTCCTGCCTCTCCAATCCCCACAGATCAGCTTTTCTGGCCGCAAATTGGTGGGAGGGGGGGCTCTTCTCAAGAGGCGGATCACGTACAGCGAGCACGAAGGTGCTGGGGTCCGCCCAGCCAGGCAGGGGGGGCCTGACCTGGCACCGGCACTCACGAGGCCCTGCACGAGCGCCGAGGTCTGCGGCCTCACCTGCCACCTGGCGGGACACAGCTGGCGTTCTCCTGGGGACTGCGGGCACACCAGCGGTTCAGGCCTGCGCGGTTCAGCCTGTCACGGAGGCGGGGCCCAGTGGGGGGGGAGGAGGCGGGGCCTGATGAGGGGCCAGGAGGCGGGGTCTGGTGAGGGGCCCAGGAGAAGGGGCCTGGTGAGGGGCTCAGGAGGCGGGGCGCGGAGCCCAGTTCGGGGCAGGCCCTGGAGGGAGCTAAGCCGTCAGTCTTCTGGAGTCAGGTACCTGGAAGGACAGGTGTGCAGAAGAGGCTGAGGGAGGCCTCGGCAGGGCGGCGTGGAGGCAGGGGTGAGGC
>PISW01017287.1:0-10763 GCA_004023785.1 Mungos mungo
TTATCAAAGGCAGATTTTAATTTCATCCTTACCTTTACAGGAAAGATACGCCACATTCTACATAGTCTTATAGCTTTAATAGCCACAGACTTTGACAGAATGCGGGATGAGGGCTAAGGTGAAAGTACACGATTAATATTAAAGCATATGTATATCCTGGAGCAAAGATTGAACTCAGTTGGTTATATTTGTTGGTGTGCCATGGAGAGTAAAAATTTGCCCTGGAAAATTGGGAGAAGATATTCAAAATAAAGAGTGGGAATTTTTCAGTCTTGAGAGGTAAGTTTAGAAGTATCAGTGACTGTGTGTTAACAGAAGAGTGAGCTCCTTTAATCTTTCTATTTTGAAATTAGTTCCATATGGTGGTCTAGCCACAGAAATAAGGCTAGAACTCTTATCAGTGTTAGTAGCTATTTAGCTATCAATACCTTCTAGAAACTTTGAACTCCTGCCAAGGCAAACAAGGCCCACCTGTCAGGATGGTGGTAGATTACCTAATAAAAAGTTAATGTTTGGGCAATGTGCTTTGTAGACATGCTGATTGGATAAACTTTGAATAGAGTTATGAAAATATTAGTATCACAAAATAGTCTTTTAACAGATTATGATGTTGATTTAACTGAAATTCATTGTGAACCAGCTGATTTTTTTCTTTCCATCCATGGTAAAATTTCATCTTGGTCTATCAAAGATAATTACTGAGGGTTTATTTGCTGTTGCAATATGAGTAAAAAGGGATTGAAAAGCCTGCCATTGTGTACCTAGTTATAGGAAAGTAGCTGCTGTAGGGGTAGATTATAAAAACACAATGGCCAAAAATAAAATCCGAAAGCCTGAAATTATTCCTTAGGTACATATATAAGTTAATTTTAACTGAAATAAAGATGTGAGAGTTATCTTCAGAGACTTGATAAAAATATACTATAATGATGTTAGTTATTAAGACAATTACCAGTACTATTTTGAAAATATTCTGATATTATTATTTAGTTTGTTATAATTTCATCTTGCCTAGCTTGTAATTAATAAGATTCCCCTACCCACCTATCCATAGACAGATGTTAGCTGAAATTTTCATTAATGTAGTAATCATCTCAGTTTTTCCCTGTCCAGCTATTTGGAGAATATTGGGAATAAACTAGAGATTTTATGTATTGCCGATTGCCCAGTGACTGGTGTAGGTTCAGTAAGTTCTTCCTCCTCCCCTTTCTCTTCTCTTCCCCCCTTTTTTCCCCTCCTCTTCCCATGTTTCCTCTTCTTCTTTCTCTTTCTCCTTCACCACTGCTCTTTCCCCTCCTCTTCATCCTTATTATTTCTCTTTATTACTACTGACGTGAACCAAGCATCGGCTGTGCCCACAGGAGCAGAATGTTCAGGTTCTGTCTTCACGATCCTAAAACGTGAGAGAAGGTTCTGAGCAGCACCCTACAGGGAATTCACTATTGTAAATTGCTGCCCTAGTTTATTCCTCCTCTCCCCTCCCATGGGGAAAACAAACAAACAAAAAAGGTAAAAGAGATGAAGTTACTTTATACTGGGTCACTCCATTCTGGGGCCCTGAGGAGTAGAGATCTGGCATAAAAACCCAAAGGCTGCCTTCTATAGGCAGTGAAGATAATATCTGGATCAGAGATTCAAGTTCAATTAGAAATTAGAATTCAAGGTGACATGTCTTAGGATAGGTTCAAAAAGAGAAAATAGCCTTCCTAAAATAGATAAGCTGAATGCCACTTACATTCCATTCTTCCATTTGTGGTGGCCAAAGAATCGATATACAGAGAATCCTCTAAAACTCAAAAAAATGTTCTGGGTTGATGGCATCAGGATCATTTTATTTATCAGTCAACCTACTTTCTGAAAGGGGTTTTGAGAGATTTATGAGACTTGCTAGCATTTGGTCTGTCCACAGTGCTCTGAACTGAGCCTAGTTTTTTAAGCATCATTTTGTTGTTTAACCTCCATATTATTCTTAGTTTCCAGAACTATTACTTGCTGCATTTCTAAATTCCAGGAGTTGTGTAGGTCTTTGAGATAAATGCTTCAGGGGCACCTGGATCACTCAGTAGGTTAAACATCAGACTTTGGCTTGGGTCATGATCTCCCAGTTCAAGATGCAGTTTATGAGTTCCAGCCCCAAATGGGGCTCTGTGCTAACAGCCCAGAGTCTAGAGCCTGCTTTGTATTCTCTGTCTCCTTCTCTCTCTGTCCTTCTTCCACTTACATTCTGTCTCTCTCTCACTCTCTCAAAAATAAACATTAAAAAAAGATATAAATAATTCAGATATGCTAAGATATCTACTAATATTCAGCTCTACTGTAGAGACCTGCATGAAATTTTCTGTAGAGTCACTTGCCTCAGTAGCTACTGGATTCCATGCCCTTGGTTGGCTTCATGACTTTGCAAGTCTAGTGAAAAGTACCATTGTCATATCCTGTACTTATACATTGTCTGCAAATAAAGTCAAGAAATTGATAGATCGTACCAAGTTGCCTTTTTTTTTTTTTTTTTTTTTTTTTTGAGGGGAGAGGGTTCTATTGCCTCTCTGGTTCTCTATACTATAAGCTCTAAAACTCAGTTGTCTCAGCGTTGCCACAAGTGATCAGGCTCTGGGAATTGAGCCACTTTAACTAAGCTCATCAAAGACAATGTATAAATCAGAGTGTGTCTAGTTGTCTGTACAATGGGAGAAATAAAATGGCAGCAGAGAAAAACGAAACTTCAGAGTTGGACCTGCCTTTGATTTCTGGCTTTGCAACTTGCTGTGGTGACACCAAATTCCTTAGCTGCCTTGAGCACCAGTCTCTCTCAAGGTGGTAGACCAGTGCAGTGTCTCGCATCCAGGAAGCACTCCATAAGTGATTGATTGCTAATTCCCAAACCAGTTGGATACTCACTTCAGAACAGCAGCATCTTTCATGCTTATAAAGCTCGCTTGGGTAACCCAAATACAGTTGACCTTTGAACAACACAAGTTTGAAGTGTGTGGGTCCACTTATACTCATATATATCTTTTTATAAATACAGTATAGAACTGTAAAAATATTTTCCCTTCTTTATGATTTTCTTAGTCACATTTTCTTTTCTCTAGCTTATTTTGAGAACACTATGTATAATACATGTAACATGCAAAATATATACATGTTAATTGTGTTATCGATAAGGCTTGCAGTCAACATAGGCTATTAATAGTTAAGTTTCGGGGTGCCTGGGTGGCTCAGCCGGTTGGGCGTCCAGCTTCAGCTCAGGTCATGATCTTGCTGTTCGTGGGTTTGAGCCCCATGTTGGGCTCTGGGCTAACAGCTAGCTCAGAGCCTGCAGCCTGCTTCAGATTCTGTGTCTCCCTCTCTCTCTGACCCTCCCCTGCTCCCACTGTCTCTCTGTCTCTCAAAAATAAAAAAAAGACATTAAAAATTTCTTTTTAAAATAAAAAAAATAGTTAAGTTTCTGGAGAATCAAGTTATACACAGATTTTCGACTGTATAGGGGTTTAGCACCTCTAACCTCTGCATTGTTCGAGAGTTAACTGTAACACACATAGGTCTGCTTGCTAAAAATCCATAAAAATTTTAGTAAAGGACATTTATATTCATGTGGAATACTTTTCAGAAGGCCATGACAGTTTGCTGGATCAGTTTTCTTTCACAGTAGAAGTAGTGCTGCCTACCTGAGCTTATGCATGTCTCATGTAAGGAAAGGCTTAGTCCTAGACGATGCCAGGACTATGCTGTGACTTCAGGGACTTGAGGCCACATGCTTTATACCAAGATCTTTTTCCCACCTGCCCCAAATTCCAAAAGTTGAAACGTTCTTTTATGCATTGAAGACCTGGATTAAGTCCTTTCAGTGGAAGCTTCTCTGGGCATGGCCATATTTGTTTTGCTGTTGAAAAGTTTGGGTCATTGACAACCCTTCACTGAAAAGATGGGCTCTAAAATGGAAAAAAGTGGGAGGGCATCTGAGAATAACAAAAGACATCAGAAAAAAATCTTTGCTACATTTATATGGTAAAAAACTTAGGGGTGCTTAGGAAAGGGCAAGTCTCCCCCTTTCAGAGATTCTCCTTAAATCTAAGACATTTCTGGAATAGTTTCCAAGTAATGACTAATCATGCCTATGGTGACCTTACAAAGAGGTTTATATTACAGTTTCTTGCTGTAACAACACTGCTTTCTTTTTATGTTGGTGCAAAACAACCCCAAATATAAAACTCAAATGGAGTTTTAAAGTCTTTACTTTTCCTTATTTCTTCCTCAATAGACTGATTTCTCTCCCGCTGCAAGTGATATTTCTACCCTCGTTATCTTCTGTATTTTTAGCAGAATGGAGAAAAGGATCTTACTGGTAAAATGATTTTGAATTCCCATTATTTTGCTTTGATTGATGATATGAAACCCCATAATATCTCTTCTGTAGTCTATATCAGGAGTCAGTGAACTGTTTCTTATAAATAGTTTTATTGGGCACCGATACACTCATTCATTGATGTATTGTCTATGACTACTTGCGTGTTACAATGTCAGAATTGAATAGTTGCCACATACCTATGGCCTTCTAAGCTTAAGGCATTTACTATCTAGCTCTTTACAGAAGCAATTTACTGATTCCTCACCTACATGATGAGGAAAACCTCTATGAATCTAAAAGCAGACACTTTACTCCTTGCTTATGCATTTCATGACTTACCATCTTTTCTAAGAATTTGATTTATTTGTGGTGCTAGCTGGCCATTGTACTCATCTTTTTCCATCATATTGGAAAAGAGTATTTATGCCAACTACATTCTACCTCAATGAAAAAAGAAATATTAGCTTGATATGACTTTGGAAAAGCTACTTGAATTCTCCCAAACTCATCATAAACTGTAAAGTGGGAATAATGAGATCCACTCCATTTGGTTATTGTGAGGGTTAAGTGAAAATATTACTTTAGCACTTAGCATAATTCCATTCATAATAAGTGCTCAATGAGTATTATTTACATATAATAGAAATAACTTTAAAAATATATTTTGAAAATCTCATAACATACCCACAGAAACATGCCATTAATAAAAATGATACTAGTTATTCTCAATACAAAGATACCTCAGTTTTGTTCTTTGCAAATAAATCAAGAGGGATAAAGCTATTCATTAACTTGGAATTCACTTGGAATTTGCTAATTTCTATTTTTTAATTTTTTTTTGCTAATTTCTATTTTTTAAATGTGTGTGTGTATGTGTGTACGTGTGTTACAAGAAGGAATTAGAAACTAACTTGAATACCTGCAGCACACAGTCAAAACACTTCTGTTAATAAAAAAAAGATGCTGGGGTAAGATAATAAAAATGTAATGCAGATTGTTACTGAGTAAAAGATTTTAATTGTCCACTATGAAATTATTTTATTAAGATTAAATAAGAAGGTTTTGCATATTTCTTTATTTTATTTTATTTTTTAAATAGTTTACTACCAAGTTGGTTTCCATATAACACCCAGTGCTCTTGCCTGTTTGTGAAGTACTCTGAGATCTTTCCAGATTAAGCGTATACGTGACCTCCTGCAGGCAATCTATCCTAGCTACCATGAGTGGGTTCCTGATCTCTCCTACGTGCTCCCATAACTCAACCTTTCTGTTTCCACTCAGCACTTTCACAGATATTGTACTTTATCTGTTTGCATGTCTAACTCACCATTAGCTACGTATTCCTGGAAGGAAGAATCATAATTATATTTTACCCCACATGCTTACCACCCAGTGATTGTCAGTGAAATAAATGTTCAGCTTAAAAGAAAGAATATGAAATACATAAAATGAAGACTTTTCAGTGCAGTTTTGTAATTAAGACAAGTAAAATCATGTGAATTCCATATTTATGTAATACTTTGATTTTGAAACCTTTAAAAATGAAGAATTAACTCAATTAGTAATTTATCATTATTCAACCAACAAATATTTACTGAGCAAATGATTTGCAGGCACTATTTTAGGTGACGGGGAGACAGTAATGAGCAAAGCAGATAAGATCTCTGATTTCCTAGAGCATCATAAACTCCAATACATGAAACACTGTGTTTTTTTTGCAAAGAAAACTCACTCACAAAATGACAGGTGTATGTGAGATTCAAGCAAACGCTGAACTCGTGTTTGAAAAGATGAATGATATTTTCTATCCACTGTTGTCAGAAGTGAACTTGGATGTTATTTCTTGAACCAACCTTTAATATCTAGAAATTTCTGAAGCAGGAGTTATAATCACCTAATAAAATGTCAACTTCACTTAAGTAAACCATAATTTTCATTTTATGCTTTTTCTGTGTTTCCGATCTCAGTTTTTGTTAGTGGCTGTTTAGATCACAGGTGGTCCATCGGTGGTATCAGTGTTTCTCTGTGTTGGTGTTTCTGCAAGGTGGGGAAAGGGGTGATAGACCTCAGGGGCTTCATTCAGAAAAACCACACAGTAATTTATTGGCATGAAAATGGGCTTACCTGGGGCCTGGTCTCCTCATGGAAGGACATGGAGGACATTGATAAATGTAGAGTTCTCCTAATGACAAAGCTTAGAACTGGCACACTTGTATTTCTGTCCGTATTCTTTTGGCTGAAACAAGTAAAGTGGCAAAGCTCAAGTTCTAAGGACAGGGTAGTAGCTTCCGTTCTCAAAGAAGAAAAGACACAGGTGTAGATGCCAGGAGAGTGAAGAACTGGGACCACTAATACCCGATCACAATGATCCTACGATTTGCTGTGGCTGAGGAACAAATAGAAATGGATCCGAAATTGTACTTGTTAAGATAGTCCTTTTGCTGTATTGAAGGGTCTGGCTCCATGTGCAAGAGAGTCATTTTGGAAGTTTTATATAGAGGAATTAAAAAATTGATGGACCAAACATATGTGACCACCAACCTTCAAAACCAGTGTTTCTGTAATTGTGATTAGTAACATTATTGGGATATAAGTCCCACTAACTAACAACAACAAAAAAAGAAATAAAATAGAAAATATCAGAGTGGGTTGAGTGAAGTAAGCATGTTCCTTAATGAAAATGTTTGCTTCTGTTTATGGATGTATACCTACGTGTGTAGTGAGTCATGATATAAAATATATTTCTGGGGCACATGGGTGGCTCAGTCGGTTGAGCCTCTCACTTCGGCTCAGGTTATGATCTCGCAGTTTGTGGGTTCAAGCCCCACGTCAGGGTCTGTGCTGACAGCTAGCTCAGAGCCTGGAGTCTGTCTTCAGATTCTGTGTCTTCCCCTCTCTCTGACCTTCCCCTGCTCACGCTGTCTCTTTCTCTCTTAAAAATAAATAAAACATTTAAAAAATTGTTTTAAATATATTTCTTCCTATTTTGGTTAAAACAAAGTTTGGGAAAGCTGTTGTTTTAACTTATTTTCTATCTATAAGATGTTATTGGGTTTAAGTACATTCTAATTTTTCAAAATAGTCCTTCAGCAGGTGTGTTATCTGTTTTGAAATTGAACTGGTGTTTTAGTGCCAGTTCTTTCCTTTGTAAAGATGTCTCCTACAGGAGTACTTTCCTTTCAAATCAATCAACAATTAAGGCAGTTGTAATAGACCCGTGTTTTTATATATATGCTGGTAACACCCATGACTGGTTACTGGTGGCCCATGTTTGAGATTATTTTAAACGTAATGGTAATATTTACCTTCTCTAGTTAGTTTGCTCACTGCTAGCTTCCTGATGCTGGTTTAGAACAAAAGCACCTCCCAGTTATATGTATCAATAATATATTGTTACCTTGCTTCAGAAAGATTTATTATCAGCTTATCTTTTCCAGATTTTAATATTTGCGTCATCTGTCTATGTGCACTGTGGCCCATGGTAGCGCAGCAGTGACTCTAGCCAGCAGCTGCTCAGGGGACACACGTGAAGGGGGCCTCCTCCCAAAGGCAGTGTTACTGTAGGGAGCCCGTCCACTCCGGTCACTCTTACCTGAGAAGGTAGGTCTGAATGTTCGCGGGGACTAGCCTGGGGGCCTAGGTCATCTTTTTTTCTTCTTTTTTTAAACATTTATTTTTGAGAGAGAGAGAGAGAAAGAGAGAGAGAGAGAGAGAGAGAGAGAGAGAGAGAGAGAGAGAGAGAGAGAGTGAGTATAAGCAGAGATGGGGCAGAAAGAAAGGGAGACGAAGAACCGGAAGTGGGCTCCAGGGTCCAAGCTGTCGGTACAGAGCCCTATGCGCGCTCGAACCCACAATGAGATCATGACCTGACTGAGCCACCTAGGCGCCCCCTAGGTAATCTTTTACTGAGAAAATACTGAAGGCCATGAAAGTTATCAACAGTTTGGTACTTACTCATACATTAAAATTTAGGATTATTTAATAGAAAAGTTAACAAGGTTTCTTTAATTTAGTTTCTTAAAAGCTGAGTTAGTAAGAGAAGCTAAAAAATAGCTATATATTTCTAAATAGTGTGCCTGACACGTGCTTTTAAAATGTTTCACTTTTATGAAAAATTTACCAATGAAAACCTAGGAAACCTGAAAAGTTCAAACATAATTTTTTTAAATCTCTGTTTCTTCTGTGTATGTTGGTTAGTGTTAGTATTATAAAAATAATCCTCACAGATTTTTTATATAGTTTTAAATTAAATCATAAGTTATTGTTACTGTATGCTCAATTAAGAAACTAAAATCTTATTTGCACAAATATTATTTGGTGGGGGAAATCCTGGCCCTTTGTCAAATGACTTTATTCTTCAGTGTGTGTGTGTGTGTGTGTGTGTGTCTGTCTGTCTGTCTGTCTACTTGCCATTTATTACGTTGATTAATTTAAGTTTTTAGTTATAATGACCTAAATCTGATACATATTATCTTATGCAAGTCTAAATAGCAGAAAAAATTTTCCAATATACTTTGTTAACCTACTCATAATATTGCTGAAGATTGTTTTTTCTCATATCTATCAGTCTGTGTTGATCGATAAGCAAACAAATGGAATTTGCCATGCTTCCTGTTTCTTTATGATGGAAAAGATTGTTTCCAGTGCTTTCACCTTCTCAAGACTCATGACTTAGATATTCAAAAAAATTGTTTCTCTTACCCCTTATTTCTTTCTCTCCTTTAAAATAAATGGTTTTCAAAAATACGTTTAGTATCTTAATAAGGAATACTGGATACATTATAGAGCTGCAAACATATTTTTAGAACAAAATTATTATCAAGTTTATTTCTAATTTTATTCTAAATTTATATAGAACAAAAACAGGATATGGGCTCATTCCAGAAATTTAGCAAAACTTTAATTTTAATATAAGACTAATATGAATAAATAACTCACATAAAGAATTATAGCACAAGAAGCACAAATTGCATACTTTGTTAATAATTACTCAGAAAGAGTTTTTTTTAATTTGGTTAAAGTTTTGTTTGAAGCAATTCATAGACAATATATTTAATTTTATTGAATACTTTTTTCTCATTATGAAAGTAAAACACTCTCATAGTAGAAAACTTGAAACATGTAGAAATTATAGAGAAGAAAGTAAAACTTTTCTGTTCTTTCACCACCCAGGAAAAATCTTTTGCTAAAATTTGGTATTATTTCTGTTTTGTTGTTTAATACTTTTGTTTTTTATTTTATCTTGAGCTTCAATCTCACCATCTCTGAGAAAATTATAATGAGCATTTGGAGTATACCACTCCATATTTATTTTCTAGGCTTATACAAATATGTGGGTGTGTGTATGTGTCTGTGTGTCCCTAAGAGTAGTATTTTTGCAAATACTTGTTTTTCTTTACTTGACAAGATATCATTACCATCTTTCTATGTCTCCAAGTCATTTAATTTAACATCTTATTGAACATCTGTCATATCTACTATTGTGTGTATGTCTGCTAGAAGTTCAGACTATTTTAATTCTTACTTTTGTTGCTGTTACAAAAACTACTACTGGGTTGAACAACATGGGCATTTTAAATTAAAAAAAATACTGCTAGAGAAACTTGCCAAATAAATGATTAGCTATACATCTTGTCATCTTGTCAAGAAATTTCACTTGGCCTGCCCCACACCAACCTGAAAACAACTGAGAGATATTGAGAGAGCTGCAAATTTAAGTTCCAGGTTAACATTAAGTTTTCTTGAAATATATATTTTTTCATTTCAAAAATCCCTTTTTAATAAGCATTACATTGTGTTATACGATCATAATCCTTTTTGATTTACACTAAATTTTTGTTGAAATAATGTTACTCACTGTTGTTGCTTTTATTCTTCATCTCTTGCTATTTAGAATTTTTTGTTTTGCTTTTATTTTTATATTGTTAGAGTATTTTCTAGAGTTTCTCAGAAGGCAGTCATAAATGCATATTTGCTGTCTTTCTTTTGCTTTTGTCTGACTACTGTTTTGGCTGCATATGGGATTGTTGAGTTGCCATCCTATTTCCTTAATAGTTTCTAAATTTATTCCACTGCCTTCTGGTTTCCAAAATTACAAATAAATCCTATGCTAGCCCAATCATCTTTCCATGTGTGTGTATGTGTGTGTGTATGTGTGTGTGTGTGTGTGTGTTTAAGCAGTGTTATTGAGATATAATTGATATGCAAAGAACCACACACATTTAACATGTACAATTTGATGAGTTTAGACATACATTAACACCTGTGATGTGTAATTTCTTCCACAATGAAAGAGTTTCTAACTGAATGGCTAGATGATTTTCTTCTTTATCTTTGAAATTGGAATGAAGCTAAGTGTATGTGTCCTACTTTATATTGGCCCCAGGGGGCACAGAAATGAATTAATGAACTCCTTAGT
>PISW01017288.1:0-10757 GCA_004023785.1 Mungos mungo
CCATCAGTGAAATTAAGAGAATCTCCTGATTAGGGCTACTGAGGATTGAGAAAAGGCACTGAAACCAGTCAGCATGCTATCTGGCTCTTAGTAAATAGTAGCTAATATGATTATTTTCATTAATGTTCCTTTATCAAATGTTCCACTAAACAAATCCATGGATTTAATATGCAATCAGTATTACACAAATTAAGAAAGCAAAAGAGCTCATGAATCCAAGACATTCTGTGTCTCTGACTGTCACAGGTTGAAAAACAGGGGGTCCCAAAAAAACACAATCTAGAATATTTTCCACTGGACTACAAGATTTCTGAGTGTTGGGTGTCTCGTGCCCCTTTTATGTCTAACATCCAGCATAGAGACTGTCTTCAATACATGTTTGCTGAGACAATAAATCAACACACGAGGATGTAAAACCACTGATTCTTTTCATCGACTGTAAAGCTGAAACACTTTACCGAGCTCACAAATTCCATGACACCTGACCACCTCTGCACAATATCGCAAGGCTGCACTAGCACAGATTTTGACTGATCTCAGCCAACCCTCTAAGAAGCTAAAGTAATAAGAATAAGTTGATATATTGATGTTCTATTCTCAGTTACTGCATTTACTGCAAGAGTTAAAGTTTTTGCACTGCTGTTGAAGATGAGATCACAAGCAACCATGTGGCTTTTGCAGGTTATTAGAGAAAGGAGCACTCATAATACTAGAGGTGATTAATCAAAGCGTTTCTCACTTAAAGACCTACAAAAAACATCTTGAACCAATAATTTCCATTAATAGTTTACAGACAGAGGCTTACAGATATTGTAATTTC
Organism: Mungos mungo; assembly: GCA_004023785.1. Taxonomy (NCBI): domain Eukaryota; kingdom Metazoa; phylum Chordata; class Mammalia; order Carnivora; family Herpestidae; genus Mungos; species Mungos mungo. The sequence continues at coordinate 821 of PISW01017288.1, forward strand.
AAGCCTGCCTCTTTACTTTATGTATATATTATGTTAAAGTAGAATTTCAATCTGTTTGCAAGCACGGTAGGAAAGAAAATATATCCTTTAGATATGAAGCAAAAGTAGTTTTGTTTCCATATAGAGTGACCAGTAGCTGCAATATTGCTGTGCAACTGCTGAGGTGATCCTACATTGTTTTACTTAAAAGCACCTATCAGGTTTTCATGCACAGGCTCACAAAAGAACAAAGTAACTTACCAGGAGGAGTTACTATGAGCCTAGTTCCTCTGCAGATATCTTCATCCAGCCTGGGTACAGGGCATCACACTGGTGAGAGGCTCCTCAAAACTGTCAGACTTCCTCTGAGCCTCCTGGCATGACCAGCAGGTAGAAACCTTATCCTGGCGATTTGATCTTCTGGATTCCCCTGGAAGTCCTTGAATATAGGCTTCATGGCATATCATATATTATAAGTTTTCCTTAGATTAATTGACCCAAATGTCTGTTTTCCATGAAGGCAGTAATCACAGAAAAGTGCTTATAGAAAATGGAAACAATAAAACCAAATAGAAAGAAAGGAAGAAAGGAAGGAAGGAACGAATGAAGAAACGAAGAAAAAAAGAAAGAGAGAGAGAGAGAGTAGAAAGCAGGAAGGAAGGAAAGATAGAGGGAAGGAAAGGAAGGAAGTAAGAAAAGAAGGAGAAAGAAAAGGAGGAGATCATGGCCAAGATGTCACCCAAGGCCTTTTCTAAATTACCAGGAAAAGTGTTCAGTTCAGAGAATTAAGATATTTTGATTTCCAGGTGTTCAGTGTGGGAAACCCCTCAGAGATTTCATCAAAGGAAAAGCCCTTCTGTTCTCACAAACACCAGGCCTGCTCCGTTAGCAGTTTGGGATTGAAAAGCTGAAAGAGCATATATTTTGTTAACTGAAAATGGAACCAGAGAGACCTTCCTGAAGAGGCTTGGAGAAAAGGGGTAAAGATGAAGATAAAAATGTTTTTGAGCATTTTACCAAGACCAGCCACTCTTTCTATTGTCGTGTGTGAAGTTCTAGATTTCCTCTTTCCTGATAAATGGACATAACTATTGTTGTGGAGGATGAATCAATTCAGCAGTTCAAGGTGCATTTATGAATATCATTTTGTATTCCTCTTGCTTCAGTTCCCTTTACATTCTGAGCAACTCCCCATGTTGTTGAAACATCTTTTCGTGTCTGAAGCTATGAACCTTCTATCTCTGTCACTTAGGAGGTTCCTGAACAGGTGCAAGTTTCTTAATCTCTTTCTGTCTCAAAATCCTCACTGAAAATAGAAGAGATAACAATTCCTATCTCAAAAGTCAGTGCATACTAAATAACTGAAGTATTTCCATTTTCTTTTAACTGTTAAAAGAGGTTCTGGAATATAGTAAAGTTTAGGTAATGATTACTTCTTATTAGTACCATCTATCATTTCTCAAATGTAACATTCTATATGGCCAACCATGAGTAGTTGCCCCAACTTTCATGGTGAAAATGGTTTAGTGACCATTCTTACGTAGGAACCTGGAAAATTAGTCAAATAGGATTTTAGTTTCAGCCTTTATTTTCCACGTTCCTCATTTCCTCCATCCTTTCTCCAGCTGTGTTTACTTGCTTTTAGGATTTCCATACGGTTTTCTCTAAATGTTTGTGTGTATTAAAAATTGAGGCATTTCTGCCTCAAATTTATGTGTCGCTCTGTCACATACCACGTGGAGCCTATGTGAACTCCGGCTTGGGAAAAAGAGAAAGAAAGAAGCCAGGATGGCTGGATTTCCCTCCTGAGGCAACTGCCCTATTTTCACTGCTTTCCAATAACCGCCATTTCTGAAGTGATGAACACGGGGCAGTTTCATGTTGAGGAGGTCGAGGGCAGGAGACCAGAAGGCTAATGCCTACAACTAAGAGGTCTGATTCTTCCTCAACAGGACAGTGTGTTTTGAGAAAGAGAAGGAGAAGGAGAAGAGGAGGCAGCCATGGTCACTCTGGAGTGAGGTTCCCTGCACCGCCATCACTGCCAGGCATTCTTACAGACCCTGTGTGTGTGTGTGTGCCTGTGGGTACTTGTGTGTGCACGTGTCTCTATGTTAGTGGGTATGTATCCATGTGGGTGAAAGAGTAGCACGTGTGAGGAGTGTGTCTAATAGGAGGCACCCACAGTTTCATCCGAATTCACCTAAGGAAGGCTGAGAAAGAGTATGTTTCTCTCCTGGAATGGAATGCTCCCCTCCTGGAATGGGAATGAATTCATTGTCTTCCCAACACACATAAGGTGGGGAATCCTTTGGACACAGCGGAGGGTATCAGATGCAAGGAGGCAAGAAGGAGGGTGAATCACCACTTCAGATACAGTCCTGGAATAATGTGTTTTGTCTTTGTTAATTGTTTCAAACAGGAAAGTTATGGCAGAATTTATCTGTTCATTCTTTATTTTATTTTTATTTTTTTAGTGTTTTATTTTTATTCTTGAGAGAGAGAGAGAGTGTGTGTGTGTGTGTGTGTGTGTGAGCAGGGGAGGGTCAGAGAGAGAGGAAGACCCAGAATCTGAAGACAGTTCCCAGGGTCTGAGCTAGCACTCAGCACAGAACCCAACAAGGGACTTGAACCCACAAACCGTGAGATCATGACCTGAGCCAAAGTCAGATGCTTAACCAACTGAGCCACCCAGGTGCCCATTTAATTCTTTATTTTAAAACTTTTGAAAAAAAGGTACTTAATTTTCTTATTTCTCATAAAATTGCTCACAATACTGAAGGTATTCTTATGTGATGGGCCCTTTGCTACAAATCTGTTGATTCCATGATCTCACTTAATCTTCACATAGTCTGCTAAGTGGGTGCTTTCATAATTGCTACCATGTTTCAGATGGGAAAATGGAGGCCTTTGACACACCAGGCATTTTATCAAAGGGCTGAAGTGAGGAAGAGTCAGAACAGTAATTTACAGCAGAGGATATGTATCTGGAACCACGTTCATAAACAGGATACGTTTTACTTCTGTATACAGTTATTAGAACATAAAATATTACATACCACTCTGTAATAATATGACTACATGCACATACACACAGGTATGTATGTGTGTATGTGCATTTCTCTGTGTCTCCCCCACTTGAAAGCATTGTCTCTCTCTCTCTCTCTCTCTCTCTCTCTCTCTCTCTCTCTCTCTCCCTCAAAAATAAATAAATAAATACGAATTTTAAAAAATCTTTATAAAAAAAAATAAGCTTGTTCTAGGCAATGCCACCATTCCCTTTCATGGGAACTGATTCTCATGGTTTTCCCTACACAAAAAAGGACTCCCAGTGACATGTTGCATGTCTAGGAGAAAACTCTACTAGTAACAAATTCCAAAATATCATCCTCATCGCACATTTAGGTTGTTGACTTAAGTGTGGCTAAGAGGTTTAAGCACTCTCCATGTAGTTGACCTAGTATACTTTCTGCTACAGCAAATTTACAAAACAAAGAAGATATTTGGTTTTTCTTAGCCTTTTTTACTCCACTAGCAGACTGGGTTCTGGGACAGACTGTCTGAAAAAGTGAGTCTTCCAGATGTGCACCCACTGTGACTCGTTGACCGTGGCTTCATGAATGACCCTCATACTGTCCTGACCAGGCTCTGCTGGGCTGGGCAGCAGGTCTGGGCCAACCTGTATTTGCTCACAAATGCTGGAGCATGTTCTTATAAAGTTAACTACACTAAGGGAGGTCAAAGTGACCCAATAATACAGTGAAACAACATGGACTATTTGTTTGGAAATATTTGTTCTTCTCTAAAAATAAATTCCTTCCTCCCTGAAATAAGTACACTTGAAGAATTGTTATGATGATCACAGAGTCCTTGACAGATCCAACATCCAGCACGGTATCTGGTAGCCAATGGGGCAAAGTGGGGATGAATTCAACGTTGTTCACTGTCAGCACCTTCAGACTGAGCTTTTCACAATTACTGAACATCTCTGTGCACCTTACTTCTCTCTGAGATAATCTGACCATTTCAACATACACAGTCTCCAGATAGGAATCCAAGTCAATAGGAAATTATGTCACCCCAGATGCCTGGGGCAGGGCTAGGACATCTGTGGGGGTACATTGATGGCCATCAGATTCCTTTTCCTCTTTCCTCTGATAATGAGGCATCTCAGAACAAGAAGTATATAGAGGGCTTCATGCAGTGCCTAGAACATAAGGAATTCCCAGTAAAACATACCTACTATTAAAATCTCATCAGAATCTCATTATATTTGTTAGTTTTCAAAAAGAACCTAATTCTTTTTCTCGGCTGTTTGAAGTAAAGCTATCAAAGAAATCTGTTGACCTGTGGGCTACAAATGCTAATTCTACCACTTTCAGAACATAACTACAGATTTTGGATAATCACTCTGTAACTTGACTTTAGATACAAAAAAAAGAGACAACAACTACAGAAGATAGGAATGATCAGTTTTTGTTTGAAACAGTTCTATGTCGACTTAAGGGTGGCAAGTAAGTAGAGTAGGAAAGACAGAAATGATAGATCAATTATAACAAAGGTGAGTGGCTGGTGTGTTGTTGATACTGTGAAAGTGGCAGACAATTCTCTAGTCTCTTTTCATAAGATTTGAGACTGTTTCACTGCTGTACACTTGTTTCTTCTATTACAGGACATCAGGAACACAAACTTGGATTCGTCATAAAATTGTTTCCAAAAGCACTATAATCATTTATCTACACAGATAGCTCCTTTAGTTATTTATTTTGTTCTCCCTACATACTGAAGATTTTCTTAATAACTCGACAAATACCTGGGAATCTCTGATGTAACTTAAGAATGAAAGCATGACAAATAATCTACGTGCTCCTCTCTGCTAAGTTTACCAACTAGAAAAGCACATCCTGTTCTGTTAGAGGTGGGACCGTGGTGGTTTTGTGGAAAGTGAAATGAAAGGAACTACATAAAATCTCTTGAGACTTGAACTTGTTTTATTTATTTGGAGGCAAATATAACCTACTTACTTGACTGTCTGTTGAATTCATTCTTATGCTCCTCCAGATGGACTGTCTACCTCTCCTTACCTTGCCCTGTGAATTATGAGGCAGACCCTCATGGGCTGCATGAATGTTCTTCCTTATTCTCTGGTTGCTGTTTGGAATCAGTCAGTGGAAGCAGCAGCAAGAGGCTGGGAAGTGGGAGCAGAGTGAGCTCAGGGCTCCCTCCCAAAGGGGGTCTGCATCCTCGCAGAGCACAGGTAGTGCCATCTACCCCAGAAACTGAGGCTTATGCTCAGGAAAAACAGGTGCAGGTGGAAGTGACCATTCCCTTTTATTCCAGTGAACCCACTGGAGGGATTTGTGTCTTCTTCCCCACAGGCCTGAATCCAAAAGCTTGGACATCTAGTGCCCAAGAAAAAAATCTATTTTTCATGGGACTTCATGATGCTTCTTTGAACTTCAACTCCCATTGACCAACATTCCATGGAAATCAGAGCAAAGATGCCCATTAGTGTACTCACTAGGGATTTGGACCCAGAGCTGGGGGGAGATGTATGGAGTGTTGATCTTAGGGAGGAAACAGTTTTCACAGAACCCACCCTTTGTGCCCCACAACATCCAACCTTGTCCTGTAATGGGAGAGAAATCTGCACCCCACAAGAGAAGGCAGAGACTCCTACTTGAAAGTCTATCTTCTTTTCAGTCTCCAGACAAAGAACACGTTGAGGCTGATTTTGTAGCAACCTTCCGTGAAAGCTAGCAGACTATGTTTTCCGGTAATAAGAGTAGCAAACAACGGTGCTGAAGGAAATCCTGGTTGTGTGCAATGGTGTGTGCATGGCTGCTGGGGACCAACTCACTCCTGCCTCTGTGTCTGGACAAAAGTGACATAAAGAAACCAGGGAAGAAACAGCAGGGTGTTCATAAGAAGACTGAGTCTTTAGGCCACTCTCTGTAGCACTTGGTGTCTGTCCTAAGCGGGGGGAAAAGGCACATTCAGCCCAAGTACCTACTCAGATTCTCCAAGAATGGACCAGGTCTCTAGTTAGGCTGATGGAGTCCGTGGGTATCAGAAGAGAAAATAGGATTTTGTTTTGTAAAATAAGTAAAGTTTGTTAGGGAAGAAGGGAGAAACATGATCAAGACAGAGCCTGTTTCAGGTCTTTCTAATCATCAGTTTTCACATGTTGTGTCTAAGTGCTCAATAATACATAAGGCTTTTAATGTTTAGTAACATGTGAAATCTTTTTAAAAATGCATCTTAAAATAAAATTCAATTGGTGCATGGGCAGCTCTGTCAGTTGGGCGTCCAACTTTGGCTCAGGTCATGATCTCACGGTTTATGGGTTTGAGCCCCGTGTAAGGCTTTGTGCTGACAGCTGGGAGCCTGGAGCTCGCTTTGGATTCTACATCCTCTCTCTCTACCCCTCCCCTTCTCATGCTCTGTCTCTATTGTTCTCAAAAATAAATAAATGTTAAAAATATTTTTAAGGGGCGCCTGGGTTACTCAGTCGGTTAAGCGCCCGACTTCAGCACAGGTCATGATCTCACGGTTTTTGGGTTCAAACTCTGCATCAAGCTCTGTGCAGATAGCTCAGAATCTGGAGCCTGTTTTAGATCTGGGTATCCCTCTCTCTCTGCCCCTCCCTCACACATACTCTGTTTCTCCCTGTATCATTAATAAGTAAAAACATTTAAAAATTTAAAAAAATTAAAAAAAATTTTTAAATAAAACCAAATAAAATTCAAAAGCAATGCCAGTTTGTTATGAGACTAATTAGGGTGGAAGTGACATAGTACGAAGGATCCTGATCTCAGTGTTTAGAATTTATCCCTCTATAGTGTGTCCTTTCCTCTATCCAAGGCTTTGTCCCAGAACCTATTCCTGGCATGAAAATAACCAGCTCTCAGAAAAAAACAAAAACAAAAACAGTCAACGTAGATTTCCAGGTGCGCCTAGACAGCTTTATAAATGTGATTTCTAGGAGGACTCTGAGATAACAGACGTGACTCTTCCACAGCACTGGTGGGTGTGAACAGTTGGTATTGGTTAATATAACTATGAAAATTGTGCTTTGTAAGATGTTCTTAAGCTTTATGCAGCAGTAATTTGATATTATAATATTGCTTCCATTACTTCTATTACTCCAAATCATTGCATCTCACCCACCTCAGGAATGAAACAAATGAATTGAGTCAAAATCATCAGGATTTTTCAAGCAGCCATGTATGCAAAGTACACTAGCCATGAGGTAATGTGAGCCCATCAATAATATTCAAAATATGGGGGCTCCTGGTTGGCTCATTCAGTTAACCAGCCAATTTGGCTCAGGTCATGATCTTGCAGTCTGTGAGTTTGAGCCCCCACATTGAGCTCTGTGCTGACAGCTCAGAGACTGGTATCTGCTTCAGATTCCATGTCTTCCTCGCTCTCTGCCCTACCTCTTTTACAATTTTTCTCTCACTCAAAAATAAACATTAAAAAAATTAAAAAGTAATAATATTCACAATATGAATCTCACCTCAACAAAGATAGAGTCCCTACTATACTCAGTACTGTACTCCCCACTAAGTTCTTTTTAGTGCTTTTATGAATCAGCCTTTGAGACAACCATGTAATTAAAAACCTTTTCTTAAGGCAGGACTAGTTGGCCTCTGACTGGTTTGTGTGGCCAAAGTGTCCCAGGTGAGGCTCACCTTTGCCAAAGGAGCAGGGCAGGAGGAGGAAATGACTCCAAACATAGACCTGTCTGTCCCTCCACATAGCGGGTGTTTCCTCTGTGTACAAGGCCACCGTCGTCTGAGGCTGTAAATCAAAATCACAATGGATCCCTGTGGAAAACTGAGATGGACTTGGACTTGGGATGACTTCTCATGGGAGTATCTTCATATTTAGCTAATTTCTCTCTAACGAAACTATATTAGTCAGATCTCCCTCTGGGGAGTAGAGACTGAGAAGTTACAATGAGAGGAAGGGTTTCGGTTGTCTGAGGAAATGGGGACAACAAACAGGACCATCCCCCAAGAGAGGGAAGGGAAGTTTCTTCCCCCTCGACTCCCACCTTCACCTTGACCCAAAACCTCAGTAGAGGGTCCAGATGCTGTCTGGGCTCCTTCACAGGCAAGCATGCCTTAAATATACATCTTCAACCACAAAAATAGAAGCTCCTTGACATAGAGGAGGACCGAGCAAACCTGAGAGATGAATTTGCTTACGTACATTTAGATGTTCTTTTCAGTAATCATTTTTCCCGGTGCTGTTCAATTGTGCTCAGACCTCCCAGAGAGCTTCAGAGGAGGGGCTTGTTCTTTTCTTAAATTTCTTTCCTTTTTTCTTTTTCTTTCTTTCTTTCTTTCTTATTTATTTATTTATTTATTGTTCTTTTGGTTTTTGTTCTGGTCCAGAGGTTGACTAATTTTATGAGAAGCTAGTGAACACAGTGATATATTTTTGGTATAATTCTGCTTTAACACAGAAATCAGCCACACAACCGTAGCTGTTGAACCACCTCATTTTACAGACAAGAGAACAGAGGTCAGGGAGGCTGGTCTCCAAATCCCATGTGGAGTCACTTTCTAGAAGTGGAAGGCAGAAGGTCCGGGGGGCTCATCCAGGGCTGACAGGTCCACCTGCCCTGAGGTCATCTCCCCCACAGGGGAGGGGCGCTGGGCCAGCCAGGGGAGGAGGGGCTGAGAAGTCAGCCACACTGCTGCCTGGGCTTCTGGTCACAGAGTCTCTCACTGCATAGCCACCAGCGGTGGGCGGGGCAGCAGCGCAGAGACCGGGGGCAGAGCTGACTTCCAGCTCCAGCTGCACCCCGTCTGTGGGGAGTCCCCAGAGGGTCTCTCAGCCTTGAAATTATTTGCACGATATTTGATTCCCTCATTCCTCATTGGAGATGGTCAGGTTCTGAAATTGCCAGTGGTCACAGTTCTACTTAACAGAAATAAATGTATTTGAGACAATAATTTAAAAAATTTACAAAACAAAGAAATAAGGAGCAAGGTGAAGGAAATAATTCCAGGACTAATTTTATGTAGTGAATTTCACCTAAATAATATTTCAATGTGTAACTAGTATAGAAAATATTAAGAAGATATTTCATCTTTTTTTTTTTTTTTGGTTGTAGTCTCCAGAACATGACTTGGTTTTTTTTTATTATTTTTTTAACGTTTTATTTATTTTTGATACAGAGAGAGACATGAGAGGGGGAGAGACAGAGAGAGAAGGAGACACAGAACCGGAAGCAGGCTCCAGGGTCTGAGCTGGCTGTCAGCACAGAGCCTGACGGGGGCTCAAACCCACGAACGTGAGATCTGACCTGAGCCGAAGTCAGAGGCTTAACCGACTGAGCCACCAGGTGCCCCCAGAACATGACTTGTACACTACAGCCACAGTCGATCTCTGCATGGACTAGTGCACTGGCTCCCTTTCAAGTGCTCAGTAGCCACACGTGGCTGGTGCCTACTGCTTGTGGCTCCTGCACTGAGCAACTCAGATTCTGCTCCAGATGCTTCAGAAACTCCGCCCTGGACCATCTTGAGACAGGTGCCTCCAGGGGTACCTGGGTGGTACAGTCCATTAAACGCTGAATTTGGCTCAGATCATGATCTCACGCCTCATGAGTTCCAGCCCTGCATTGGGCTCTGTGCTGACAGCTCAGAGTCCCTCTTTCTCTGACCTTCCCAGATCATGCGCTCCTTCTCTCTCTCTCTCTCTCTCTCTCTCTCTCTCTCTCTCTCTCTCTCTCTCTCTCTCTCTCTAATATACATTTTTAAAAAATTCCTCCAGAATGGCCTGCTCACAGGTTTTACACCAGGCTGCACCAGGGGCTCCTTAGCCTCCTGGATTATGTGCTGTGGACCCGTGGAAGGGACGTCGGAGAGTGTTCAGGGTAGTGACAGTTGACCTCAAAAAGCCCCAGGGACCCAGCAACCCTGGGATGTCCAGGTCTGGAGCG
>PISW01017289.1:0-10758 GCA_004023785.1 Mungos mungo
GACTGAATGCAGTGTCGATTTGGCATTTTTAAAATAATAGTTTATTGTTGAATTGGTTTCCCTATAACACCCGGTGCTTTTCCCTGCAAGTGCCCCCCTCCATGACCATCAACCCCTTCCCCCCTTCCCCTCCTACTTCAGCCCTCGCTTCATTTTCAGTATTCAATAGTCTCTCATGATTTGTGTCCCTCTCTCTCCCCAACTCTCTTTGATCCATTCATCTGTTGATGGACATTTAGGCTCACCCATTATTTAGCTATTGTTGAAAGTGCTGCTATGAACATTGGGGTACATGTGTCCCTATGCACCAGCATTGCTGTATCCCTTGGGTAGATCCCCAGCAGTGCTATTTCTGGGTCATAGGGAAGTTCTATTGATAGTTTTTTGAGGAACCTCTACACTGTTTTCCAGAGTGGCTGTATCAGTTTACATTCTCTAGAAACATCTTTTCTTTGTATCTATTGGCAGATGAATTAATAATCATGCCATACCTCTACAGTGGAATTCAGCAATAAGAAAGAAAGACATCTTTTCTCTTGCTCAAACACAAATAGACCCTGAGGGCATTATGGCAAGTGAAATTTAGAAAAAGAGAGAGACTAATATTGTATGATCTCACTTATATGTGAAATATAGAAATTTGAGCCATAGCAACAGAGAATAAGTTGATCTTTGCCAGTGGTTGAGGTTTGGGGAAATTAGAAGATGCTAGTGAAACCTATAAACCTTATGTTATAAGATGAATAAGTTATGTGGACTTAACATTCAAAATAGTCATTATGGTTAACTCCACTGCATTGTATGTTTGAATGTTGCTGGCAGAGATATAGTAAATGTTCTCACAACTAAAAGAAATGGTAGCTATGTGAAGTGGTGAATGTATTCACTAACGTATTGTGGCGATCGTTTCACAATGTATATGTATATGAAATCACCAGGTTCTATGGTTAAACTTCCATAATTTTATATGCCAATTAAATTTCAATAAAGTTTGAAAAATGAAAAAAAATATCCTATGTCTATCTTCTATAGACATAGGACAAATGTCACCTCCTCCCAGTGGAATCCTCCCCATGACGACAATGATGAAGATGATGATGATCATGATGATGACAATGATGATGATAGAACAATACCAGGGTGAAAATCATTATGAGTATGTCAATGGGAAGGTCAACCAATAAGAAAACAGTGTCTGCAGAAGGAAGCCATGAAGACAGCATCAGTGATACAACAGTTGTTAGCTTCATTAATCGATGAGTTAGATACAAGGTCCCTGGTATCTCTGAGGCATCTGGAAAGAGAATCTTTTATTTCCTTGATCCTTTCTTAGACTAGGATTGGTGATCAAAAGGTAAGAGGTGGGGAGGAAATATTTATATTTGGAGGAAAACCTGACCCTCTGGAGTAGAATTTCCATAGCTGCTCATTAGACACATAATGCATTTTCACTGTTGTCTCTGAGATCTTTGAACTGCTGATTGTGTAAGTGAAAATAAACTGTTTGAATTGAAAATGCATCAGTGGTAGATGTTTACAAGATGCCCACAAATCCCAGTCTTTTTCTGTAGCCATGTGTTTGCCAGTGTGTGCAGTACCTTCCATCAGGTGGTGGAGACTATTCCTCCACCTTTGATCTGAAAGGGATTAAGATCTTTTATTTGCTGAGGCCAACAGCACATGATAGCAAGAGGCGGCCTTAGATGCCTTGATGCATTTCTACTGGTCTCTCTTGGAACTCTGCCCTATAAAGTGAATAAACCCAGGTGTGCTGCCACAGGAAGTGAGGACAATTGGAGCACAGTCAGTTGTCCAGGCAAAGTCACCTTGGATCAGCCACAGCTAGTTATGAAAACACCAATTACATTAGAATGCCCTGGCGAGATCAGGAAAGCCTTCCCAGCTGACACACAGCTGACTCAAGACCCTTGAGGACATCAGTGGAGATTAGAATAACTCATCACCATAAAATCCCAGTTGATACTAAAGACATTCTAGCAAGCCATTTGTTCTCAGGATGGTTTGTTATGTAACAACACTCATGGTCATTCTGTTATTCAAGTTTATTTTGGACAACTGATAAAAACATGAGACCATTGAAGATATTTTAGAGGTAACCAGTAGATGTTGGAAGGGCACACATTTTTTGTGCAGAAAAACTGGTGACCTGGAATCAAGTAACTGGGCAGGAATTCAAGCTCTTGTATCCTGCAGAGACATTTTAATTTTAGCCCAATGAGACTCATTTTTGGCATTGACCTCCAGATCCGGAAGAGTAGAAATTTGTTCCTTTTAGTCCTTTAGTGTGGTAATTGGTAATAGCAGCAATAGGAAAGTGACAAAACCATTTATCCAATAAAGTGTTGTTTGAAGAAATGGAAATGAAGTTTAACAACTTAATTCCCTCCCTTGAGTAAGAGCATTTAGTGTTGAAACCCTACTTAAGTAGCTGAAACAAAATCTAATGTCAATTTGAAGATATTCAGCCCTATTAGCTGGTACAGAGAATTTCTTCTTGCATGAATGTATGTGGTTCTGTCTTGGAGGCCCTGGACATCAGGATAGAAGATGCCATTCATTGTTAAAATAAAGACCACCTATTCTACTCTAACTTTATTGTCTAAATTTCTACATTTGTAGAAATCCATGTTAATGCAAACCTTCATTTTTCCCCATTCTTTACCCTCCAAGGTCTCTCAAGCTTTCTTTGAACACAACAGATAGGTTATAATGAGTTATAATTAGGGTTATGAGTCTTGTGCATGTACATATATGTAAGTCACTTTGTTTGAAGGATAATGTACATAAATACACATTTATTTGCATACACACAACCATACTCTTTAACATTGTTTAGACCCAACATAGCATTTCTACACATTTCATCTTTCCTCACCATGTCCCTTGAAGTTATGTTCATTCTTTCACATTATCTTCAGAAGAAAATGAAGGTTAGAGGGATTACATCTTACCAATTGCATAACAAAGTACTTAAAACTTCCTGTGCACCTTCTTAAGTTTTATAGAACCATGCAGAGTATACCCATGAGTTTTCAATGACTCATTCAATTTCTAAATTTGTACACTTAAAATTTTTTTAATGTTTTATTTATTTTTGGTACAGAGAGAGACAGAGATTGAAGGGAGGGGGGAGAGAGAAGGAGACACAGAACCAGAAGCAGGCTCCAGGCTCTGAGCTAGCTGTCAGCACAGAGCCTGACGTGGGGCTCAAACCCACGAACGTGAGGTCTGACCTGAGCCGACGTCGGAGGCTTAAATGACTGAACCACCCAGGCGCCCCTAAATTTGTACACTTTAAATATGTACAGTTTACCTTATGTAATAAACTCCCAATAAATTAATTAGCATTAAAAATTCTAGTGTTGCACGACTCAGTGTCAGATCTGGAGCATTGTTAGCTGAGTCACAAGTAACAGGGTAGGAGATCTCTCTTCCTATTATGAAAAAGCAAAGGTTCACATGTGGATATTAAGAAAGAGTGGAATTAAATTAAGACAATTCGCATTTGATAAACTCATTCTAGAAGATTAGCCTACATTTATCAAAGGCGTGAAATGACATAAATTGGTTCAAGATAGAAGAGGACGACAGCCTCTCAGCTCATGAATGAACCTTAAAATACAAGGTAGAGATTCACACCCACCTACACACTTACAGGAGCCCAGTAGGGATCAGAACAACTCCATACTCTGCATTTCCCTTTGATAATAAAGACACTATATTAAACTATTTTATTTGAGGATGCCTTATATGTGTGTGTGTGTGTATATATATATATATATATATATATATATATATATATATGAACTAATAATCAAATTGGGCAGAATGAAGAGCATTTGTCATAATCTGATTTTTTTTATAATAGGCATTTCTGATAGGTAGCTTCCATGGTTACTCTGTTCTTCAAGTAATCTCACTTAACTGTATTAAAAATAACCCCACTGAGCTCCATTGATATAACATGGAAAGTTTGGAAGCACATGCATGTTTGCACAAACCTTGTGACTCTGATTACATACCTGGACAGGAATTCACACTTGTTGGTGAGTCATCCAGTGATTAGGAGGAAGATGTATGATGGAGGATACTCATATTGTTCCCTTTAGGAGATGCTGTCCCTTTAGTGTTTATGGCAAAATTTCCAATCGTGGGACACATTTCATTTAGAGAAAGGGAAGGAATCATATTGATATGTGGCACTGGAAAACTTCAGAGATCAGAAAATGATTTAATAAAACCCCAAACATGCCACCAGCCTTTCAGCATAACGAATACACCTCACACATGGACTCTGATATCCCATAATTCAATGAGTAGATGAAGTGCCTGTGAAAGAAATGTTTTACATAGCAATAAATGTGTGATTCAATATTTATCTTTCTAATACTTAAAGTCAAGCTTGACTCTAAGGCCATAAATATCAATATTTTTCCTATGTTTGTCTTTCTCTGGAGATCTTCTTGGAAATGTGTATAGTATTATAATTTTTTAAAAATTTTATTTATTTATTTATTTATTTATTTATTTATTTATTTATTTATTTTGCTAGTGACTGTGGTAAGCATGGTGGATGCAAGCTGTGTAACAGAACAGGATCGTAATGTGTAGAAAAATCCCCATGATCAGCTACAACAAGCAGTGGTTCAAAGTCTGCATCATCAGGAGGAGCAGTTAAGGTAGTGATATACAAAAGAATGATTTTCACAAAAGCGAAGCAGAGTGGCCTTAGACCTTTCTCTCTGATAAACTTACATAAATGGCTGTGGTGGCCAAGAGTATAATTTCCATTGGAGTAGTATAACTCATGACTGAGTTTTTTCATTCAAACAATAGAAAGAAAACTATGATATATTATATTTGAGAAAAAATTATTATTAACTGATCCATGCATTTCGGTATGTGAGAATTTCCAAATATTTCACAGCCAATGGGAGGAATAACATTGGGAGAGTAGGAAAATGACAAAGGGAAATCTCTTGGATATCAGATATCACAAAGTTTGATAGAGCGAATTACATAAATTGTACAGAAAGGTTGAAACAAACACATAAAAATAGAAATTCCAGGAAAACAATAGAAGAGGCATTTTCTGCTTCCACAATTCAATCAAATAATCAACATTTGGCTCAGGCTCTTGGCCTTGCAATTATGGGCACTTATTCAGCCCAGAACAATTGACCTTTTTTTTAGCTGCCATCCCAGAGAATCTCATCAGAGCAACTTTTACGTCTTTGTTCCTCAGGCTGTAGATGAAGGGGTTCAGCATGGGCGTGACCACTGTGTACAATACTGAAGCTGTTGCACTTAAGTGGGAGCTCTGGGTGGCAGCGGAGCTAAGGTACACTCCCAGGCTCGTACAATAAAATAAGGAGACAACCGAGAGGTGAGACGCACAAGTGGAAAATGCTTTATACTTGCCCTGAGCTGACGAGATCCCATGTATGGAAGAAACTATTTTAGAGTAAGAGTAAAGGATTCCAATGAAGGGACCACCAGCCAGGAACACACATGCAAAATATACCACCATGTTATTGAGAAAGGTGTCAGAACAGGCAAGTTGGATCATCTGATTGAGTTCACAGTAAAACTGGGGGATTTCCAAGACTGTACAGAAGGACAGTCGCAGCACCATTAAGCTTTCTAACATGGAATGCAGGGCACTCAGGACCCAGGACCCCAGAACCAGCAGCCCACAGAGCCGGGGGTTTATGATGACCATGTAGTGCAGGGGGTGACAGATGGCCACAAACCGGTCATAGGCCATCGCTGTCAAGAGAAACATGTCTAAACCTGCAAAGAGTATAAAAAAGTATATCTGGGTGATGCAGTCTGCATAGGTTATGACTTTGGTCTGAGTCTGGATGTTCCACAGCATCTTTGGAATGGTGGTGGAGGTGAAGCAGATGTCTACAAAGGACAGGTTGGCGAGGAAGAAGTACATGGGTGTGTGAAGTTGAGAATCAGAGCTGATGGCCAATATGATGAGCAAGTTTCCAAACACAGTCACCAGGTACATGGAAAGGAAAATCCCAAATATGAGGGGCTGAAGTTCTGGTTCTTCTGAAAATCCCATAAGAAGAAATTCTGAGATTCCTGTATCATTTCCTGGGTCCATGTAGTGGAGGTGACTACCAGTAAAGGGGAAAATAACATGACAAAATTTCACATAAATGGGCATGGCTCCCATTGTTCAAATGCTACAATTTATATTTATAGTCAATAAAGTTATTTCAACGTTTTGTTAATGTGTTTTGGCCCTTCCAGGGGATCACTGTTTCCCCTCTGGTTAAGAATTTCCATCCCAACATCAGTCCCCCCAATGTCCAGGTAGCATAGACTTAATAACAGATGATTTCCAGCATTTGAGAAATATATAGAGTGTAGACCATTTTTTCAACATTTCCGAGTCATAATGTAGAGGGCATTGAAGAGGAAAAGTACCTACAATTCAGTTATGGTGATTGGATATACATGTATATAAAAATGAAATGATCCTGAGACAGGGACAAAGGCTATGAAGAAAATGAAGGCACGTGAAAAGAGAGTGGATGGAGTGTAATGTTGAGTGTTCAGTCATGATTGGCTAAGAAGGTGATATTTAAACAGAGACTTGAAGGAAGAAAGAAAACTTCCTGGAAATTGGTAAAGGGTCCAGCCAGTGCAAGGACACTGAGGAAGTGTTTCCCACCCCGTGAAAATCAAGGCTCAGAAGGAAGCCAGTGTGTTGAGGAGAATGGATAAGAGGCAATGTTGTGAATTTTGTAGAAATATGTGGTATCACAGCTGCTTAAAGTTCAAGTCACAGGGAGTTCCTTGTCCACACTGTGAATCTCTTGCACCTTATTAATCTGGTTACTGTGGTGTCCTGTTGATTGCTCATCTCTTCTTAGTATCACACCCAATATCCTGTGAAAACACTTCAGGGGCTGTCACATTGAATGAGATTGGAATTTTTAACAGGCAGCTAAGAGGCACTTTCTAATTTTGCTGTCAGAATTGTGACGTGTTTTAACATTCTGGGAGACTGTGATGACATATATGAGTATTAAAATATAGGTATTCTTAGGTACCTGACTGGATCAGTTAGTGGAGCTGAAAAGTTTTGAGCTTGGGGTTGAAAGTTCAAGTCTCATGTTGGGTATAGAGATTATTAAAAAAAATAGTATCTTAAACATACACATATTCTTTAACTCAGGGTTTCTCAGTCTCTGGTTATGGACATTGTGCCACATGCTCCTCTGTGGTGGGGAGTGTCATGTGCATTGTAGGATGTTTAGGGTATCCCTGGCCTTATGCACCCCTCCCTAGTGTGACAACCCCAAATGTCTTTGAACATTGCTCATTTTCTCCTGGGGGACAAAATCACCTTGGGGGGGGGAAACATAGTTTATTTATTTAAAAATATTTTGTAGCATTGATATACTGGTAATGTAATGAGAAAAAATATGAAAGACTATCTAAAGGTTAATGGCACAGTCATATGGGTATTGAAATAATGAATCAGGGGCACCAGGGCGGCTCAGTCAGCAACATGTGCACATTTTGATCATGGTGTTGTGAGTTTAACCCCACATTGGTTGTAGAGGTTACTTAAGAAAATCTTTATTAAAGAATGAATCAGGATTACACTTGTTGGCTAGAAGGGCATGGGTAAGGTACTGCCTTGTAAGAAGAACTTGGGGAGAAAAACTAGGAAAGCAATTGTGCCTGAACTCAAAGAATACTTACTTTATGCATTGATGTCTTTTTATACATTCAAATTGAAAATGTGCAAATGTGTATGTGTGCATAACAAAGAATATATTTAAGAAAGAAATGAACATTTTGGAAAGAAAGAGAAACAGTGAAAATGCACTTAGTTGAAGCAGAATGGCTCAAAACCACTGCATGAAACAAAATTGAAGGAAGATCCTAAACCAACTTCTAAACAAAAAGATTTAAAAGAATAAGAATTTAATGATCTAAATTAGATTTCCAAGGACTCAGAATAAAAGATTACAAAAAAGTCTTTTCATGTGGAGAGGAAGCAATATCTAAGGTTTTAATTTTATCTCACATAAAGGTAAGGAACCAATCATGTTCTTGTAAGGTAAAGATGATTCATCAAATGTAGAAAAGAATACCTTCCAAGTGATGGAATTTCCATTTTTGAAATAGATCCAGTAAAAAGGGGCCAAAAAGAACAATTAAGGAAGACAGAGATGTGAAAGCTAGTTGGAAATACGTAGAAAAGGTGATTTAAGAGCATAAGTCTGAAGAAGGACATTTACTGTCATTTTGTGCAAAGCAGGTCTTGTGACATTTCAGTTTTTGTAGCAAGAAAATAAAAAAATAACATAGAAAAAGACAGTAGAGAGTATATTATGACTAGGTCACAGATTTTACCACACAAAATTTATACCCTCTCACACATTCTGCAAAAATAATTCTACATATCATAAAAAAATGAAATTTCAAGTAGCCAAATTGGTGAAATAAATGGTAATTCTTTGAAAGGATGGGATAAAAACCAGAAATAAAACCACTCTGACTCCACTATGCAAACAGTAGGGACTCCCACAGACAATTTTCAAAAGAGAAAGTGGGTGGCTGGCTAACCCAGAATATATTCAGATTCTCAGGTAATGAGCTAATTGTAAAGGAAGCTCATTAGCAAACTCTTTCTCCCATCATACATTTAACATGTTTTTATGGACAAGGAATGGATGGAACAGAGAAGTACACACAGGGACTCCATCAGGGAAGAGCCCAACTAGGGGCTCAATCTTGTGAACCCTGAGATCATGACCTGAGTAGACCTCAAGTCAGACACTCAACTGACTGAGCCACCCAGGTGCCCCTAAAAATTTTACTTGAGGGCATCCTGGGTGGCTCAGTCAGTTAAGTGTCTGACTTCACTCAGGTCAGGATCTCATAGTTGAGTCTGAGCCTAGCATCGGGCTCAGTGCTGACAGCATGGAGCCTGGAGCCTGCTTCAGATTCTGTGTGTCTCCCCTTCTCTCTGCTCCCCTGCTGCTCATGTCTCTCTCTCGCTCAATAATAAATACAAACATTAGAAAATTAAAAAATTTTTCATTTGAATACTCAAGAGAGAGATGGTGCTGTGATATGCATGTTTCATGTACTGCTTTTGCAAGGATGTACTTGGGAGAATTCTTTCATCTGGATTTTCTCATTAGTACGGAAAGATAGTATAACATATCCCATCTTGAAAATGAAAGGACATATTATCACTTCAGTGTTTATCCCTACAGCTAATACGTGACTATTCTACTCTGGTTAATTACAAACCTCCTTGGTCTCACGTTCCACTTTTATGTTTCTCATCCCTGGTCTAAGTGGGTATTATCCAGTTGTTAACACTGAACCTTGCAGTTCTGAGATCAATACCTACTTATATTTATGCCATCGTAAATCCATCCATCCATCCATCCATTAATCATTCAATCAACGTATTAATCAAACTGGCAAACTACAGCAATCTCTCAGCTCTGGCTAGACTAGATTGGCTCTCAGTGACCATAGGAAAATTTTCCTGACTTGCATTCCCTTCACCTTCTCCTGCAGTATTTTCTATGGTGTAAAACTCATCTAATTGGGGAGGGTGGTCTCTGAGAGGTAGGTCTCTACATGCAACTCAAAATGCGTACCTCATTGGATGATAGAGGATGAAGCTCCGTCCCCAGACAAGAGAGCAGGGATGGGTGGAACTTCAGTGCCTCATCCAGACTCAGGACTGTAAAAGAAATGACCGTCTCTTGTCTGGTCTGAAATTTCACACCCTGTGGGGCTGCCACAGAGGAGGTATTTACAGCCTCTTAGGTCTGCGCATTAGACACATTTCCCTGATGTCTCTCCCTCCTCTCTCCCGTGATTTCCCTGAGGAACACTAGTGTGGACGGAAGGGAAATTGTTTTTTCTGTAGAATTTCTGTTCCTAGGAGACCAGGCGATAAGGCATCTGACGCCAGTTTTTCTTACTCTTTTTCTGTCACTTCTGGCTTTCAGAGATCTAAACTCTCAGTACCTTATCCCAATCCAGAGTGGACATTTTATCCTGTTGAAGACCGAGAAATTGGTCTTAACTAGGTCCCTTGGATTCTTCAAAGCATTGATTGTGGTCGAGACACAGCCCGTGATAGTTCTCAAAAGTCACTTTTCCCGTTTTGAACAGAGATGTGAAGTTTGTTCCTTTGATATAAAGCCTGGAGCACTACACTCGTGGGCATCAGACAGTTTAGCCAAAGCAAGTTAGGGATTTCACTCTCATATCACAAGTTCAGAGCCAGTACTTAAAATACCATTATGAAATATTTGTTTATTGTAAGAGATATGTTTAGATATTTTTATGCACAACAATCCAAGTTTGGCATCTTCTAGGAATTGCCTGATTGAATTTTTATAAATGTCCATTGTGTGAGGAAGTACTCTTGTGAACTGCATCCCCATTAAGAAATGGGGTTTGAAGGATGTAGTGACCTTCTCAAGGTTATGGCTGTAGAAAGGGGCTGGTACTCATTAGATTCTGTCAGAATGTCCCAATTTTTTAAACTCTGTGCTCATGATTCCCACCCAGAGATGAGTCTTTCCCTTGGACCTATTTGACAATGTCTGAGGGATGCTGCTAAACATCTGCAATGAGCTGGACAGCTCCCAACACCAATTATCATTGAAAATGTGAGAACACTTACTCTAGACCAGCACTTCTCCAAATTCAAGGTGCATATGAATCACT
>PISW01017290.1:0-10755 GCA_004023785.1 Mungos mungo
TAGTATCTAAAATCTACAAGAAACTCACCAAACTTCACACCCACAAAACAAATAACCCAGTGAAGAAATGGGCAGAAGACATGAACAGACACTTCTCCAAAGAGGACATCCAGATGGCCTACAGGCACATGAAACGATGCTCAACATCACTCATCATCAGGGAAACACAAATCAAAACCACACTGAGATACCACCTCACGCCAGTCAGCGTGGCTAAAATGAACAAATCAAGAGACTATAGATGCTGGTGAGGCTGTGGAGAGACGGGCACCCTCCTACACTGTTGGTGGCAATGTAAACTGGTGCAGCCGCTCTGGAAAACAGTGTGGAGGTTCCTCAAAAAACTATCCATAGAACTCCCTTATGATCCAGCAATAGCCCTGCTAGGGATTTACCCAAGGGATAAAGAAGTGCTGATGCATAGGAGCACATGCACTCCAATGTTCATAGCAGCAATGTCAACAATAGCCAAAACATGGAAAAAGCCTAAATGTCCATCACCTGATGAATGGATCAAGAAGATGTGGTATATATACACAATGGAGTACTACATGGCAATGAGAAAGAATGAAATATGGCCATTTGTAGGAAAGTGGATGGACCTCGATGGTGTCATGCTAAGCAAAATAAGTTAGGCAGAAAAGGACGGATACCATATGTTTGCACTCATAGGTCTAACAGGAGAACAGAAGAAACCTAATGGAGGACCAGGGGGAGGGGAAGAGGGAAAGAGAGTTGGGGAGAGAGAGGGATGCAAAACTTGAGAGACTATTGAATGCTGAAAATGAACTGAGGGTTGAAGGAGAAGGAGGAGGAGGGAAAAGAGGTGGTGGTGATGGAGGAGGGCACTTATGGAGAAGAACACTGGGTGTTGTATGGAAACCAATTTGACAATAAATTATTAAAAAAAATACTGATCCAAAGTGAAAAGCACTATGTTAATCATAAGACATTATGCTTTTATGAGATGTCCCTGTTACAACCCAAGGTGGGAGTTCAGAACTAGCTAAGTAGTCAGGAAGTAGTATTGATGACAATATCATTTGTAATCACAGACAATAAAGATGTAGGGGTGTAGGCACTAAAGTGTGAAATTTGGAGAAAATTATCTTTTGTAGTAGAGATTCTGGAAAAAAAATCAGATGTGAAAAAAACATTTTCTTCTTGTTTCAGTTCTGGAAGATGTAAAAAAAAAGTTTCTGTGAGTCAAATTATTGTTTATGATGGCAGATAACAGTTACAAGGTTATATTGTTGTTTTACCTCTAAAGCAGTTACATAAATACAAACCTACCTAAATTTATCAAATTAATGGAAAGAAGTATGTCTTTGATCTTTAGCTATCAAAAGAAAATTTAATATAATTCCATCTTATTTTTCTTTCACAGTGAAGCCATAGCTCATAAAGATCAAAGCAAAATTATTAAATAACAACTGAGCCCAGCCTTGTGCTAGGGTTTGTAAAGAGGTGTTAAACCATCTGAAGAACAAATTTGATTCTTAGGTAGCTTAAAATAATCTTGAGAGAAATAAGCTTGACATATATGAAACAAATAAAATATTGTGTTACTTATTACGATAGTACACAAACGTCCCAAGATTGTGAACTCTAAAATAAACAAATGATCATTGAAAAGATAGCAATTTCAAAGAAGACTTCTCTAAAGGATGAAATCTATAAACAACTCACTGACACGGCTGATGTTTTAGTCTCCTTTGTATCTTCTTAGTACTTAGAAAAGAATCAGATCCATGTACATACCGAATAAATGTTGAATGGAAATTGAACTATTTGCTGTGAAATAGCTTAGGAAGATACTAAAGCAAAGAAGTTGCAGCTCAGATGGGAAGAAACAATTGTGGCAAACCCGTGTTAATGCTTTCAGAATAGTGCTAAGTACAAGACACAGTAATGGCCCAAAGGAGAGAACAATCACTTTTCTTCTGTCTAGTCTCTCCAAGGAGGAGATCTGCTGAGATACTGGGATTTCTTCTGGAATGCAAGGAGCAGAGCATTAAAAAAAAAAAAAAAGTGCAGAAACGTGAAATAGTAGTTTTTATATTTGGGGGATAGAAGAAACTCAGTATGACTGGGATATTGAAAAATTTTACTATATTTCAGATAAGCTCAAAGATTTCAGTGTTTAGCAATGGTTTCCAATTAGTAGGATGTGTAAATAATCAAACAAGTAAGAAAGCCTTGCACAGAATAATATGAATAAAGCATTTACGTAGTGATGGGAGGGGTGGGCATAGGGTGGGAAAGTGAAGTAGGTATCAGGAAAGACCAGACACCAATGTGGCCAAGACCAGTGATTCTTAAACTCTAGTGTGTATCAAAATCACCGGCTTTAAAATGATATTGTTGAGGTCTCACCCCCAGTGTTTCTGGTGTTTCTGGTTCCATACACCAGGGGGAGGGTCTGTCATTTGTATTTCTAAGGAGTTTCCAGGTGATGCTGGTGCTACTCTTCAGGAACCATACCTTGAGGGGTGCTTGGGTGGCTCAGTCAGATTAAGCATCTGACTTTGGCTCAGGTCATGATCTCACAGTCTGAGGGTTTGAGCCCTGCATTAGGCCCTGTGCTGACAGCTTGGAGCCTGGAGCCTGCTTCAGATTCTGTGTCTCCGTCTCCCTCTCCCCCTCCACCTGCTCACTCTCTGTCTCTCTCTCTCAAAATAAAATAAAGACACACACACAAAAAATTTTAATATCCACTGAGAAGCACTCATTTAGGAAAATAAAATTCTATAAGCAGGACTATCTGATGAGAAGTTTTAAATCTTGAGATCAAGAATATGGGCTGACTGATCTTGTGAATGTTAATAAGTCATAATGCCTTCTTCAACTCCGTAATTCACAGATTTAAGATATGTAAATATAAAGCCAGAATCAGTTTACATTTCAGAAACAACTGTCAAAAATATAAAAGCCCACATCTTAAAATTTTAGGGACAATGTGGAAAAATGGAAACATTCATACATTGCTAGTAGAGGAGTAAGCTGGGGTGCACCTGGCTGGCTCAGTTGGTAGAGTGTGTGTGGCTCTTGATCTTGGGGGCACAAGTTTGAGCCCCACATTGAATGTAGAGATTACTTTAAAAATTAAAAATAAAGAAATGTAAACTGGTATAACACTTTGGAAAGAGATCTTGCGATGCTTAGAAAATTTGAATATATTCATATATTAGGATCAGAAATTTTAGGAGCACTTGGGTGGCTCAGTCGGTGGTGTGTCTGACTCTTGATTTTGGCTCAGGACATGATCTCTCATGGTTCATAGGACTGAGCCCAACACTGGTGGTGTGGATCCTGCTTGGGATTCTCTTTCCCCTCTTTTTCTGCCCCTTCCCCACTAGTTCTTGCTTGCTCGCTCGCTCTCTCTCTCTCTCTCTCTCTCTCTCTCTTGCTCTCGCTCTCAAAATAAATAAATTAATTAAAATAAAAAAGAAATAGAAATTCTACTTCAAGGCATATTTTCCAGAGAAATTCTCATCATTGTGCCATTGGAGACATGTATAAGAAAATTCGTTATAGTGATGTAATAATATCTACTATCTATCTAGATACAGTTATCATATATTGTATTGCCAAAAAATGAATAAATACTTGCATATGGGATACCACTGAATAATTTTTTACTTCAAATGAATTAAAGATGTATACACTACCATGGATAAACCTCAAAACCTTAGTGTTAAAGAATACATACACCGTTTCTTCTTATAACACATAAATGTGTGAATAAATTCTATATATTAATTGTGAATACATACACATCAGTCATTTATAAAGTTACATGGAATGGCATATGCCAAATTCAAAAGGGTGATTATCTGATATTGATGGGAAATGAAATTGGAGACAAATATATAGAGGTGTTTATTATTTTGTCAGGAATTATTTCTTTTTGGTTTGGTGGTAGATACCATTTGTTTTTTTTAATATTGTCATCTGTATTTGTTTGCAAGAGTTAGTTTATAATTGCAAAAATAAGAATGGCATAATGAAAATGATGGTTTAAAAATAATGTTATAATAAGTTGAACCTATTACACATAATGGATTGAGTGGGAGTGATAGGCAATAAAGATGCCTGTTGAGAGGTTACTGTTCAGATTTCCTAGGTAGCCACTGGATTTCTTGTTATTTCTATGACCTTTCTAAACAATGGTTAGCACGGCACTCTACTTGAAGTGAATTGTCAATAGAGTATTTTTCCAACAACTTATATAAAGTTAAAATTTATTGACCTTATTATTAATAATTAGCCCCATTCAATTGAAATTGTATTTGCTTATCTGGCAGTCC
Organism: Mungos mungo; assembly: GCA_004023785.1. Classification (NCBI taxonomy): domain Eukaryota; kingdom Metazoa; phylum Chordata; class Mammalia; order Carnivora; family Herpestidae; genus Mungos; species Mungos mungo. The sequence goes on from PISW01017290.1 coordinate 4,311, forward strand.
TTAATATCTTAATCAGAATGGAGAGGAGGAGTGGCATGCAGAGAGAAACTCAATCACACTTGATTCTATAAAGTTAATTACAGTAATAAATTAAATATTATCTTTAAACATTCAGTAACTTTCATTTGCATAGGCATGTCTGACCAACATTGTTAAAAACTAGCTTCACTAGTACAATTAATTTTATTTTTTATTTGTGGGTTATACTAATATTCTGATAGCTGTCTTTGATGAAATAAACAAGATAGGGAAGAGTCTCCAGGAAGAATAATAAAAAAAAATCTTTCAGTCAATGAATTACTTAAGAGTAATTCATCAGGTCTTTCTGCTCTTATGCCTTCTTATTACTCTTACTATTTTCACTTCTCAATGGCTTTTATGTATTACTAGTCACATTAAGATTGGTAAGTGTTATATAACCAATTATCAGAATTAAGTGTCTTAAGCCTGGATAAACATTTGTGAGTGATGAAATCAAACAGAGGGACAATTCTTGAGTAATTCTTGGCTTATTTTCTGGATTAATGTCACTTAGACTTTCTACTTTCTTATCCATATTAAATTTTCCATGCTAAGCCAACTTCCACATTAGAGAAAATTAGTTTCTACTCCTATTAGCTATCGTTGAGGTGGGCAAGGATTTAATTTTTGTTTTAAGCCTACCGAGGAGAGCATCGGAAGAAGCAAATTTTGTGTTACATAATCACATAATGTGTTTCAACATCTAATGTAAGTTACTTGGAACCTTAGCTTTTTGGGAGTAATTGAAGTGTTGTTTACTTATTTGAATTACCTCTGCTATTTTAGAAAACTGTCCAATGTGGTGATAATATATATCAAAGAAATTCAGTGGTACCTGACAGCTAGTGAATGCTTGAAGACTCTTATTTTAACGTGACCAGGTGAAACACACTTAAGATATTACACGAGTTTATGATGGAGATAGCCATAGTTTGAGTGCTAAAACTAGAACTGACAACTGGGCATCAAGACCAAATTAAAGGCAAATTGAAGTATAGACTCTAACTTGACCAACTGTTTAATTATCTGTATTTTGAAAAACAAATAACTTAAATGATTGTAGATGAATAATGAGAAGCAAATCCTCATATAAGGCAGCATAACATGGGGGTAAAGAGTATGGACATGGGGACCACACTCCCAGGGTTCACACCCTGGTTCTGCCACTTAAGCTGTGATAGGTAAGAGTCTCCAGGAAGAATAATAAAAAAATCCTTCAGTCAATAAATTACTTAAGAGTAATTAATCAGGTCTTTCTGCTCTTATGCCTTCTTCTTAGTCTTACTATTTTCACTTCTCAATGGCTTTTATGTATTACTAGTCACATTAAGATTGGTAAGTGCCAATTTTTTTTTTAATATTTTATTGTCAAATTGATCCATTCGTCAGGTGATGGACATTTGGGCTCCTTCCATGTTTTGGCTATTGTTGACATTGCTGCTTTGAACATTGGGATACATGTGCTCCTATGCATCAGCATTTCTGTCTCTGTTGGGTAAATCCCCAGCAATGCTATTGCTGGGTCAAAAGGGAGTTCTATCGATAGTTTTTTGAGGAACCTCCACACTGTTTTCCAGAGCGGCTGCACCAGTTTACATTGCCACCAACAGTGTAAGAGGGTGCCCATCTCTCCACACCCTCTCCAACATCTATAGTCTCTTGCTTTGTTCATTTTAGCCACTCTGACTGGTGTGAGGTGGTATCTCAGTGTGGTTTTGATTTGTGTTTCCCTGATGATGAGTGATGTTGAGCATCGTTTCATGTGTCTGTAGGCATCTGGATGTCCTCTTTGGAGAAGTGTCTGTTCATGTCTTCTGCCCATTTCTTCACTGGATTATTTGTTTTGTGATTGTGAAGTTGGGTGAGTTCCTTGTATATTTTCGATATTAGCCCTTTATCTGATATGTCATTTGCAACTATCTTTTCCCATTCTGTCGGTTGCCTATTAGTTTTCTTGATTGTTTCCTTTGCCTTGCAGAAGTTTTTTTATCTTGATGAGGTCCCAAGGGTTCAGTTTTGCTTTAATGTGTTTAATGTGACATCGCCTTCTCATGCCTCTCTTTTCTCATACGTAAAAATGGGGACAATCATAGCACCTATTGAATAGGGTTGATTTGAGGATCAAATGATTCAGTGTCTGAAAAGTACAGTAAAACAGTGTCAAGTAGTAATTACCAAGTAGTTGTCTGTCAAATAAGTAAATTAATAGTGAATATAAACAGCCTATATGGCTAAAACTACTTGAGATTATAGGTCCTGTTATTGAGCAGGTTATTGAACTCTCCATATTTGTTTGTCATCTGCTTTCATGACTGTGTTCTGTTACCTGTTTCTTCTCCAAATTTGTATGTAAACTCTGTGGATTAATAATAGAGGGAATTAGAAGCTAAATAAATACTATATAAGTTAATATTTCTTGCCTGATAAATATTCCAACATTAATTTCTAGGAAGTATAATGAATAAACTATAATTCTTTATCATAAGATATGTAACCAATAGTCAGTATATAAACACTTCTATTCATGAGAGAACACTTAACTAGCCATTCATTTTTTTAAATAAGAGCATCACTAAAATTGTACTGTCTTTAACAACATTTTCCCTCCTACACACGAAAGTGTATCAAATTGTTAATTTTATATACATCCTTATTTTTGGAATAACACGGGGAATTTGTACCAGTCTATCAGATAGAATGGACCACATGATGCTGAGTTTATGCTCAGAACAGACTTTTTGTACAGCCTCATGCCTTTGTTGTAAACTAGGTTTTGATTCTTAGGATTTCCAAGAATGGCTTCTGATAGTTTATCCCATGGCTTCCTCAGCTTCCCCATATACACATGTTATAAGAATTTTTTTCATGTTTGTTTATTTATTTTGAAAGAGAAAAAGCATGTGTGCAAGTAGGGGAGGGTCAGAGAGAAAGGGAGAAAGAGAATATCAACTGGGCTCTGTATTGTCAGTGTAGACCATGATATGGAACTAGATCTCATGAATCGTGAGATCATGACCTGAGCTGAAGTCAAGAGTCAGATGCTTAACCAACTAGGCTGAATGAGCCACCCAGATGCCCCACATGTTAAAAGAATTAATAGGTATTCTGCTACAGTTATGTGCTAATTACTATCCAAAATATTTCATATATATTAAATAATGTTTATCTTCACAGAAACCTTCTGAGATGTCTGCTATAATTATTCCAACTTTACTAATGAGAAAATTGTGACAAAGAATACATTAAGCAACTTGGTCAAAGTTATAAAAAAAAAAAAGTGGCAGACCTGGTGTTTTAACACAGGCAATTCAACTTCAGAAAACATGCTTTTAACCTTTAGAATATACAATCTCTTCCACACTTCATATATAGGGTGTAAGATGTTAGCAACAGCAGAAGTGGTTGCCCCAAAGTCCATCTTTGGGAGCTGCTATCAGAGGACTTGGTTGAAGGTAGAAGTATACAATTATTAATACTACTAACGTCCTAATGACACGGAAGTTCAACCTTGGAATCAACACATATGATTTTTGATATAAAACAGTAAATCAGGCTTGAAAAAGTAGGTAAACATACTTACATATTATTTTCATTCAGTATCTTTTAAATCTCATATTATTGATCTCTAACATATTATGCCCTCTTTTAACAACCTGGTTTTATTATTTTAAAGACTTAAGGGTATACGCTTTATTGCATAACCAATCAATATTAAAAACCATAAAGTATTTTCTTTAAATGAGTAAAGCAGGCAGGTATCTATAATGTGAAACATCTGTTTGAGAGAATGAGGTTTATAGGCTTATTTTGGCTTTCTAGAAATATCTTTATTACAAGTTTTCTTAAACACTTCAGTGCATGCAGTACAGAATGGGTATTACCCATAAGCTCCTATTAGCAATGAGCTGTTACTTTAATGTCTTCTTTTGTAGGCCTTACTATTTCTTCAGTCTAGAGTCATGCCTAAGTAAAACATAGAAAAATTATTAAGATCTCTTATAATAATCTATTCTTGTTATTACAAGAAACTCCATTAGATGAAAAATATATATTGTTATTTCATAACATTCCAAGTATGTTTCATACAAAGTTGTAAGAAACATTGCCATTTTCCTTTTTTTTATTTTTATGAGATATTATTTTAAAGTTTTATGATTCTGAGAGAGGGATGCAAAACTTGAGAGACTATGGAATGCTGAAAATGAACTGAGAGTTGAGGGGGAAGGGGGAGGGGGGAAAAGAGGTGGTGGTGATGGTGGAGGGCACTTAAGGGGAAGAGCACTGGGTGTTGTATGGAAAACAATTTGACAATAAAATATTATGGGAAAAAAAATAAAAGAAAGCCAGCAAAAAAAATAAATAAATAAAGCTGAGAGTTTAAAACATCAGAGTTACTGATGCCCAATGCCCTGACTTGAAAAAAAAGTCAGCAAACTGAGTTTAAAATAGATTATTTGTCATTGCTATTATCTTGGTTTGTGATACAAATGGAAGACTTGACTGCAAGATGTCTTTTCATGTTTGCAACTGGCTCTTTTCTTCTCTAGTATTTGAGAAGAAATCATGAGTATATTTCCATAATGACATATATAATTGTATAATCTCTAAGAGTTAAGATAAAAGCATGCTTTGGAATAAAATGAAAGCCATTTGGATTAATCAAAGTTTCCCCAACAGTCTTGGAATAGCTCAGAGAAGTTAGTTCATCTTGAACCAGCTCCTGAGGAGCAGGTACTGCTCTGTTGTAGTAAACGCTTCTCTTATATACAGAACAGTATCTGTGGAATATTTTTCATATGAAAGATACAACCAGAGGGAAAATGATTCATGCTGGTGAGCACAAATAAGCATATTATTTAATTTGATATTTTGAGACATTGTGGTTCTTTAATTTAAAAAAAGACACTTTTTGTGAAATAAAACATGCATCACTAAATTTTTTAAACACAAGTTTTTAATGTATGTTCTGTTTTTAAGGAATTTCACTTGCTATTGAGGAAAGGCCCATTATAAATAAAGTTCCCTAATAATATCTCCTATGTAGGTCTGCACTTAGGCATTCTGGAAAATATTTTAAGAAAGATTATAATGAAAGTTTTTGTTTTGTTTTGTTTTTGTAAGATATATAACTTATACTGGAGTCATATAAAAATATCAAGAAGAGGGGTGACTGGATGTCTTAGTCTGTTCAGTGCCTGATTCAGGTCATGATCCCAAAGTTGTGAGATTGAGCCCTGTGTCACACTCTGTGCTGAGTGTGGAGCCTGCTTAAGATTCTTTCTCTCTTTCTCTCTCCCTCTCTTGCTCTCACTCTCGCTCTTGCTCTTGCTCTCTCTCCCCACCCCGCTCCTTTCCCCTGCTCGCATTTGTTATCTATCTATCTATATATCTATCTCTCTATCATCTATCTATCTATCATCTATCTATCTGTCTATCTATCTATCTGTCTATCTATCTATCTATCTATCTATCTATCTATCATGTTTCCATCTATATCAGGAAGATATTCATAACAGTCAGAGCAAATGTGAAAATCCCACCTGGTGCATAATATTACAAGACTATAAAGGAATTACCTTAACATAAGACTCGGGGAAAATACCTCATCAAAATGAGATATTACTACACTATAAAATTTAAATCAACCACAATTATTGAGCAAAATCATGATTATACTTAAGTCAAAAGGAAAAAAAACAGCCTTCAAGAGTATTTTTAGAAGTATATGGTTTATATCAGGATTAAATTACTGTTTCTCTGAATAAAAGTCTAAAAATGGCATTGGGTTGCATTATAACTCTTTTTATTGGTGATTGCTAATAAAAATGTACAACCAGAATGTGGCACCTAGGTGGCTCCGTTGGTTGGGTGTTTGACTTAAACTCAGGTCATGATCTCATGGTTCATGGATTCAAACCTCACATCAGGTTCGCTGCTGTCAGTGCAAAGGCTGCTTCAAATCATCAGTCCCTTCTCCCTCTGCCCCTCCCCTGCTCATGCACTCTCTCAAAAATAAATAAATAAGCAAAAATTATATATGACCAGAAAAGTCAACATTGATGGTAAAGATTAGGAGACACAGTGAAATTTTGTATAATATGGTCGGAAGTATATAATAATCTATATAATTAGAAAATTATAATTTTTGATTAGTGAAGATGCCATTTTGATCTAAATACTCAGTAATTTTTCATCAACTTACATAATTTAAACATAAATTAATTGGAAGTCAGGAAGCTTAACTATAGGCTGGATAAGTAAACAGTGACTCTATTACGTAGAAAGTAATCACAATAAAAATAAAATGACCTGTTTCTTACCTTTTATGAGCTAAATAAATTTATATGTACAATCTACATGTGGTAAAGTATTATGCCTGGTAAGGATAACTTAATTGTCCTTTCTAGAGAACCTAAATGGACAT
>PISW01017291.1:0-10737 GCA_004023785.1 Mungos mungo
AAATTATATGCATATATATGAAATATTAAAGGATATATTTTTTAAAAACACAAAACTATATTGCAGGACTTTTTCTTCCACATTTTCCTCATGGTCCACCAGAGGGCGGCAGAGATACTCCACGGCCTGGAGCCTTGGGTGGGGGCGCTGCTGATCCCCCTGGCGCCGCCCACACCCCAGCAGGGTCTGAGCCTCCCCAGCTTCACTCAGGCATAGTCCTCACTCTCCCGACTCCCCAGCTGAACCCGGTCAGCCCCTCTGGCCAGCCAGCTGTCTGCCCGATCTCACCAAAACAATGCTTTGTCAGGAGTGCTCCATGTGACCCCCTCCATCCCCCGCCCAGCTGAGACCCCCTTACATGCTCCTGTCACAAGACACTTTCCCTTCATGGGACTTTCTTTATATTATTTTATTTTATTTTATATTATTTTACTTATAGAGTGAAAGAGAGAGAAAGCTGGGTAGGGGAAGAGAGAAGACAAGAGATAGAGAGAATCCCTAGGGATTACAAGGGAGCTGACAAGCATGGAGGTGACAAGGGGCTCAATCTCACCGCAGAGAGATGATGACCTGAGCCACAATCGAAGTTGGTGCTTAACCAACTGAGCCACCCAGGCCCCCCACCTTCTGTCCATTTTAAGGGAGTCCTCAAAACCATGGTTTTCTCTGAGTGCCCCTGGCCCTGTTACAAGGTGAGCCCCACGAGTGTGGGGACCATGACTGTCCTGTTCTCTGTGGGGTTCCCAGGACCCTGCCCAGGGACAGACACATCACAGATGCCCAGTAATCACTCATTATGTGCATGGGGGAGACCGCATGATGGACGCACATCACCCTTGTGGTCCTGGGGTCAGAGCCTCTTCCTAGTAGACCCAGGGGCACGGGCATCAGCACAAAAGGAGGCCAGCAAGTGCCCCAGGCTGTCCCTTTCAGGCTATTATGCCTTTATCCCTCCAGCCTCAGGAGGGGGGAAAGGAGCCTCCAACACTGAGGGGTGGGACACACATTCATGCCCAGAAAGCGACGCCTCCTCCCATCTCTACCTTGTGAACACCTCTCCCCAGAGGGTGCTGGGCAGCCTGTGTCCTTCCTCTTCTCTCAGAGACCTAACCTGGCACAAATTCTGGGTACGATCCCAGGTGGAGTTACCACCACAGGAGTTCAAAGCCCCACGCTGACGTCAAAAGAAATCAGGAGGTGATTCCTCATCCTGAGGGTCCCTGGGATGTGGGGACGGACACCTGCTATTGCTCCCTGAAGATTTCTCACCAGCGCAAGGAGTCCTGGGGAAAGAGGGGAACTCCCTGTGCAGGATGGGACAGGAGAGCACAGCGTCTACATTTGTTTCCTCTCAGAGGGGCTGAGGGTCTCCTCTCCTCTAACAGAGGAAGCCCTGGGCTCCCTCAGCTGAGCCTCCCGCTGGGCTCTTTGGGGAGGCCCAGAGCAAGGACAGGGACACGGACGGCATGGATGCAATCCCCCCCTTGCTGTGATGAGGAAACAGGGCATTGAGGTGTCCAGGTGACCCCAGAACCCCCCACGCCAGTGCCTCTTCCAAATTCTCAAGAGACCTCTACTAGGTCAACCCTTAAATCTTGAGGACAGAGAGCTCGTCCTGGGGAGCACATCCCCTGGGTCGACAATTCTCCTGACTCAGAATCAGGAATCTTCTGGACAGTGCCTGTCCTCTCCTGGGCTCATCCTGCCGTGGAATGGAGTCAGGCAGCCTAGGACCCACAGGGACTGAGACCCAGGCTGCCCAGGGGTCAGGCCCACACATCCTTTGGAGCCTAGTCAGCACCCCTGGAGCAGCCCCCATTATCGCCTCCAGGGGGCAACATAGGGCCATGCAGGCAACACACAGAGACTTGAAATGTGAAGCTGCCTTTGTTTGGCTAAGGAGGTAGAGGTGCCTGATTTCCATCCCTTTCTCCAAGAACCCTTCTGAGTCCCTCCCATGTGGCCATTCTGTCCTGCTCGCTCCTTCTAGGGGCCTAGAGGCACCCTCATCTGTCAGGGGTCCCTGTGCAGCCCCACACCTTGTCTGGCACCACCCGTGTGGGAGGCAGGGTGACCACAGGAAAGTCCCCCAGGCTGAGGACTCGGGCTGCCCAGGACGCTCAGGAGCACATGGGCAGCCTCTCGGCCACAGTGCAGCCAGCAGACATGTTGAGGGAGGGTCTCCCTACAATCTTCCCCCGAGGATCAGGGAGCCTCCAGCCACCCGACCTCCCCCCACCTCTTCTCTTCCCAGGACACACAGGAAACCCCTTCACCCTGAACCTGAGCTCCTGAGACACTTGGGCCTGGGTCTCTGTCCCTAGAAGCAGAGGCCGGGCTGGTGACACCCAGCGATGGAGAGTGGGTCCCTCACCAGTCATCACCTGGCTTGGCCCCTCCTCACCCTCAGAGACATCTCTGTGACCTTGCTGGGAGGAGTAAATCCAGTGTCTCCAGAGCATTTGAGAACACTGGGGGGACCCGGTGCCCTGCTGGGCTTCTCTGTTACAAATGGAAAGAAGCCCCTGGACGTGGGGGCCCTGGGGCTCTGTACATGGTGCTGCCCGACTCAAGGCCAGGACAGGGCAGAGGCCAAGTCGCAGTAGGGAGGAGGCTCCTCCTCTAAGGGAACCAGGTCCCCTTCAGCCTTGCTTTTCAGAGTGTGCGCCCCCCTCCCCACCCAGGACACCCAGCATCCCCTGAGGGCTTGTTAGAGGCTGCCCTTCGGTCCACATCAAGCTGCTGAGTCAGAATCTGCATTTTACAGGATCTGCCCACCCTGTGGGTACAGGAGGGAGAGGCCGCCCCACCGCCACATCATGGGGTCTCAGCCCGGCTGGCCATCTGCTGAAGTAACATTTCTAGGGGTCGCCTGTGCATTCCCAGCGCTAAGAAAGTTCCACAGGTGATTCTGATGCCCAGTAGGGGTGACAACGCTGTGACAAATGTCCGAGGGAGCCCCCAGGCTCCTGCTCTGAAGAGAAAAGCCACGTGGAGAGGAGAGAAGGCTGCAGGGGGTGCTGACTGTGCACCTTGACCCCGAGCCGCGGGCAGTTCCCGGGACACCAGTGCCACAGGCCTGCGCTTGTGCCCACAAGGGCGTGCGCGCGCTCGCATATGGTGGGAAATCCCAGCTGAAGTGGGCGAGGCCTCAGCAGTTCCCAGGGAACTGATATGTAAGGAAATGAAAGGGGAAGAAGGGGACCTGGAGGTCGGGAGTGAGGGTGGGGAGGGGAGGGGAGGGGAGGGACTGGCGAGACCCCGCCCCGGCCCACGTGACCCGGCTAAGCGCTCCTGGCCCCCAGAGGCGGCTCAGCACAGAGGGAGGAAGGACAGCGGAGCTGACTCGTCGGGACAGCAGTGCTCCTGAGCATTTCTTGAGCAGAAGTTCTCCTCACAGAGGGAGCGACAGAGCAGGCAGCAGGCACCATGGAGGTCCTCTCGACCCCTCCCCGAGGACGGCGTGTCCCTTGGCAGGAGCTCCTGCTGGCAGGTGAGAGGGACTATCCCCTGGGAGGGGGGACAACAGGAGAGAGAGACTGGCTGGGGACAGGACGCTGAGAGGGGACATGGGAGCAGGCCAGGAAAGGACAGCGTGTTCCCGGCTCAGCAGCAGGAAAGTCTCATGATCTGGAAGTGGTGAGCGAGGTGCTGTTTCCCAAGTGTCTCATCCCTGAGGACTGAATGTGGGAAACCCATGTTGGCCACCAGGGGCCCTGAACGCTGCCCCTCCCACCAACCTGAGAAAGGGACAGATCAGCGCTGGGGCAGGAGGGCCCTGGGGACCCTCATGCATCCGTCCACAGGTATTTGCAGCCTGCTGCACCACTGGGGCGCACCCGGGTCAGAGTCCCTGCCCTCCCCCAGCGCACTTCTCTGGGGAGGAAGACGGACAAGCAAAGACAAGGAATGGGAGGTCAGGAGTGGACAGGTCATGGAGGGAACAGAGCAGGGAAAGGTCAGATGTGAAGACAGAGGGTCCTTAGAGGAGGCTGTGTGGCAGACCCCTCCCAAGGACCCCCTGAGTGTGAGCAGATGTCTGAGGGCAGTGGGGGAGTGAGCCCACAGACATCTGAGGAAGAGCATTTGAAATAGAGAACATCACACGTTCAGAGGCACCAAAGTAATGGTGGTCGTGCCACTGACCTTGACCAGCAGGAGACACACAGACCCACAAAGACAGGTGCCAACTTACACCTGCCCCCAAGGCTGAGGGATTAGGACCCACTCAGTCTCCAGGGCCCCATCTGTCCATCCCAGTACACAGGCCAGTTATTCATCCGTGTCTTCTCTCTTCCCTCCTAGTCTCACTCTTAGCCTTCTGGAACCCTCCCACCACTGCCCAAGTCACTATTGAATCGGTGCCTCCCAATGTTGCCGAAGGGAAGGATGTTCTTCTGCGTGTCCACAATCTGCCTGGGGATATTATAGCCTGTGGCTGGTTCCGAGGGACAATTCTAGAGACCAGTAATCAAATTATATCATACGCACCAAACTCACAAGTAATTACCCCAGGACCTGCACACACTGGCAGAGAGACATTATATCCCAATGGATCCCTGCTGTTCCAGAACACCTCCCTGGAGGACACAGGAGACTACACCCTACAGTACATAAAGACAAATGTCCAGGCTGAAAGGGTAACTGGACAGCTCCGTGTGTTCGGTGAGTCATTCCTCTCCCCTCTGGTGTCAGGTGGGGGGAATTCTACTTCACACACAGGATGACAGGCCGGACTGTGCCTCCCTCCCTTCTGCACTGTGTCCCGTGTGGGGTTTGGGCATTTAGTGCGGGACACACACAGTGGACACATCATCCTAAGATTGGATATCTTTCCTGGAATCCAGACTCTATGGCCATTAGAAAAACCCTGCAGGACTCTGTCAAGCCCAGAGCTGAAGGGCCCCTGGGATCCTCAGCAGAGCTCAGCCCAGAAAGCCCAAGCCCAGACCACTATCTTAGGGCTCCTGACTGTAGTGACCCCGGAGACTCTGTGCCAGGGTGGGGTTAGGGCTCCTGGGCAGGGCTGACTGGGGGCAGTGATTTCCCATCTGCCGGGTCTGAGCCTCTGAGCTGGTCACCAGTCAGTGCTCAGTCTCAAGGTGGACATCTGGGGAGAGGCAGGGACAGCACAGACATATCAATTCCCCAGTCCATTAGCCAGCCTCCCCGGGAGACTTAGCAGAAGCAGGAGGAAGGTCAGCACCCCAGGGAGGGAGAGAGCAGAGAGAAGCTCTCGGTGGCTCTTCCTCCACCAATAATCGGGTCCCGGGAGCCATGTTCTGGGAGGCAAGGGTCACAGTGGCCATTTGATTGGCCGGCTGCTATGTACCGGTTTAGGGCCAGGCACTTAAGGACTTTAAGATTAATTCACAGACATGGCAAGTAGAGATCATTGACCATTATTCCCATTGTATTAGCGGGAAACCGCGGCACGGGGGAATATACAGTCACTGATCAGGGTCACATAGAATGATGAGTGGCTGAACAGACCTGGGGCCCGAGTCCTGACCTGAACTCTGGGCTTGCTTCCGGTGTCCCTGGGAGTCATTTCTGCCCAGATCCCCATCCCTGGCCAGGCCATCAGGTCCGTGAAGAGCCGAGAGAGGCGCTGTGTTGGGGTTTTGGGTGCCGTCTCTGACTCTGTCCTGTGTTTTCCAGACAAAAGGCTGCCCTATAGTTGACATTTGAGAAAGTGTGTGCTTTTGGGCACAGAGAGAGCAGGTGGCTTTTCCCTCTGTGAGCCCTCGGATCCTCTGTGTTTGTCTTGAGATACACAGATCTGCTTTATTCTTTTTTTTTCTAAAATTTTTTTAATGTTTTTAATTTATTTTTGATACAGAGAGTGACAGAGCATGAGCAGGGGAGGGTCAGAGAAAGAGTGAGAGACAGAATCTGAGGCAGGCTCCTGACTCTGAGCTAGCTGTCAGCACAGAGCCCGACGGGGGGCACGAACCCACGAACATGATATCGGACCTGAGCCAAAGTTGGAGGCTTAACCGACTGAGCCACCCAGGTGCCCCAGATCTGCTTTATTCTTAAGGACTTGGGTTGACAGAGATGTGAGAGATGCCAACTCTGATAAAAGATATCATTGGAGGAATCACAGGTCCCACCCAGGGCAATGTTCTCTCTGTCGTCTGCACAGCGCAGTTACCCAAACCCAGCATCACAAGCAACAAGTCGGACCCCGTGGAGAACGTGGACTCTGTAGTATTAACGTGTGAACCTAAGACTGAGAACACAAGCTACCTGTGGTCAGTAAACAATCAGAGCCTCCCGGACAGCAGCAGGCTCGAGCTGTCCCTGGACAACAGGACCCTCACTTTACATGCTGTCACAAGGAAGGACGCAGGACCCTATGAGTGTGAAACTCGTAACCCAGTCAGTGCCGGTCACAGTGACCCATTCACCCTGAATGTTCTCTGTGAGTAACTTGTATTCCTACCTGGCCCGGGCTCTCGGCCCAAATCCGCACTGTCAGAGGCCAGGCCACATCTGTCCCTCTGGAGTCTGAGTTCATGACTCTCCCCTAGACAGCCAGGCTGGCCATGGCTTCTGACCCAACTCAGATGGACACTGTGGCCCCTGTACACACCCAGATCTTCCCCTTCCCTTGGATTACATCACGTGTGGCTTTATTCTGATTATTCCAGATGGCCTGGACGCCCCCGCCATTTCCCCCTCAGACTCCTATTGCCATCCAGGGGCAAACCTCAGTCTCTCCTGCCACTCAGCCTCTAACCCGCCTGCACAGTATTCTTAGTTTGTCAATGGGAAGCCCCAGCCATCCACACAGGAGCTCTTTATCCCCAACATCACTGTGACTGATAGTGGATCCTATACCTGCCTCGTCTATAACCCTGGCACTCGCCTCAATAAGACCACAGTCAAGACTCTCACAGTCTCTGGTAAGTGGATCCCGGGAGCATGTGCTCTGAGCACTGTGCTGGAGGTCTGTCTGGTTTTCAGAAAAGAGCCCAGAAGAAGTTATTTTGCATTTGCTTGTGACACAGATCTGTCCCTGATCTCTCCCAGCACATGTCTGCTGATGCTCCCTCCCCTTGCTCTCTTAGTTCTCATGGCAGGTCTTGAGATCTGATATCCCACAGTCCAGCCTGCAATGTGGGGAGGTGATTCTGTCAGCTCCTGAAAGCCCCACACATATAAGAGGTCTTTGCACATGATGAAGAAAGAAGGGTCCTCAGGGTCAATTTGCTTTTTGTTGTTGAATTGCAGAAGCGCTTTATATATTCTGGATATTAATCTCTTACCGGATATGATTTGCAAATGTTTTCTTCCAATCTGTGGGTTGTCATCACTGTGTTGTTGTTCTTGTTGTTAAGGAACTTTAGTTGACACACAATGTAACCTGAGTTTCAGGTGCACAACATAGGGATTGGACAACCCTGTGTGTTAGGCTGTGCCTGCCACAGTGTAGCTACCATCTGTCACCGTGCATTGCTATTAAAATACCACTGACTAGACACACCTCGCTGTTTCATTAGTTAGGACATGTGACTCTTGATCTCAGGGTTGTGAGTTCAAGCCCCATGTTTGTTGTAGAGCTAATTAAATTTAACAAAATTTTTTAAAAATCAATAAAATAATAAAAGAAAATACCACTGACTATATTTCCTTTGTTGTATATTTCGTTCCTGATTCCTGTTCATTCCTTAACTGCTACCATCACTTTCTTGATTGTGCCTCTTGGTGCACAGAAGTTTTCTATTTCAATGCAATCCAATTCACCTATTTTTTCTTTTGTTGTCTTTACTTTGGGAGTCATAGCTAAGAAATCATTGGGAAATCCAGTTTCATTAAGCTATAGCTTTATGTTTTCTTCTAAGTCTTTTACAGGTTTCATTCTTATGTTTAGATGTTTGATATATTTTAAGTTCATTTTTGTACATGATGGAAGGTCAGGGTCCAACGTCATCCAATTGCTGGGTATCCAGTGTTCCCAACCCATTTATTGAATAAAACTTTTTCCTCCGTTGAATGTCATGACATCCTTATTGAAAAACATTGGCCCATATATATCAGGGTTTGTATCTAATGTGGCTTTTGTATCCCATTGGCCCACATTATTTTGATTACTGTAGCTCTGTAGTCAAGAAGTAGGAGTCCTCCAACTTTGTTCTTTTTCAAAATAATTTTGGCTATTTGAGACCCCTGGGATTCCATGGGAATTTAAGGAAATTTCTATTTCTGCAAAATATTTCCTTAGGATTTGATAGAGGAACACCTGACTGGCTAAGTTGGTGGAGCGTGGGACTCTTGATCTTGGGGTTGTATGTCCAGGCCCCATTTTGTGCATACAGATTACTTAAAAACAAAATCTTAAAAGAATTTGCTAAAGGTTTCATTGAATCTCTGGGTCTCTTTGGGTAGTATTTTCATCTTAACAATGTTAAGTCTCAGCATCCATGAACATGGGATATCTTTCCCTCCTATTGTGTCTTCTGTAATTTCTTTCAGCAATATTTTATAGTTTTTCAAGTATTGTCTATTGCCGCATTAGTTCATACCTAATATTCTATTAATTTTAACGTTATTTTAAAGGAAACTATTTTCTTGATTTGGTGGGGAGGAGTTTCATTTCTACTGTATAGTAACACAAGTGATTTTTGCATGTGGATTTTATATCCTGCAAGTTGGTTGAAATTGTTTATAAGTTCAACAGTCCTGTGGAATCCTTAGCGTTTTGTACATACAATTTCAATCATCTACATGCAGATTAATTGTACTCATTCCTTTAGAATTTGATTGCAATCTAGTCTTTTTCTCCTAATTATTGTGGCTTGGACTCCTGTACTCTGTTGAACATGGGTGGTGGAAGTGGCAGGTTTAGGTACTACCTGATATTAGAGGAAGCACTTTCCATGTGTCAGCGTTGGGTATGAGGCTAGCTGTGGGTGTTTCTTACAAAGGCTTCATTATGTGGCAATCATTTCCTTCTATTCGTAAGGGTACCAGAATTGTGTATACAGTAAGCACTTCCCTACAGAGGTTTTCACCATGAAAGTCAATCCACAGATGTGGAAGCTAAAGTCCTCTTCAGGCTGAGAAATCCTGTAGATTGAAAACGCTTCAATTCCCAAGGTGATGAAGACTGGGTGGGCTGCTCTCATTTCCTACTAAACGATAACAGTGTCAGTGCCTTCCCAGCATATACAGCTGCCCTGGACACAGAGATGGGGGCTGCGTGCCTTCCTCCCCCACATACACAGAAAGGTATTGAGGAGTGAGGCAGGATCTGTTAAAGTCACCAAAGTTCATGAAAAGAATCTCACAGGAGTCTATGGGAAAAATTCCATCTGTTGATGAGGAGGCAGGACACATGGGCTAAGAAGTGTGTGGTGCTGATACCATAGATATGTCCAGGCCAACCAGACAGATGACTGAGGGCCAGAGGGGGACCTGAGGGTCAGAGGGAGAGGCAGAGCCCCCTCCTTAGAGACTGTCACCTGCAGAAAGACACTCCTCCTTCTGCAGACTCAGGGCCATCCACTTGGACACCTTTACAGAGCTCAGTGGGGCTCTCAGAGTGGCCAGCAGCTCAGGGGAAGAAGTGTGGTCCAAGGGCCCCTCTCATTCTGTCACCTCCTCTGTTTCTCCACAGAACCAGTGACCCTGCCCTCTCTCAACATCAGCGACACCGCAGTCACAGAACATAAGGACTCTGTGGTCCTGACCTGCTCCACAAATACCACAGGGGTCTCCATCCGGTGGCTCTTCAATGACCAGAGTCTAAAGCTCACAGAGAGGATGAAGCTGGCTCAGGACAGCAGCACCCTCACCATAGACCCTGTCAGGAGGGAAGATACCGGGACTTACCAGTGTGAGGTCTCCAACCCAGTCAGTTCCAGCACAAGTGACCCCGTCGGGCTGACTGTGGAATGTAAGTGACCCTCAACCTACCTCTCCCCAGTCCTCCCTGAATGTATCACCGGCAGGAGGTGTGAAGTAGGATCCGGGCCTGAGGAGGTGGATGCCTCCCTCACAGCCTCTAGGGCAATGTGGATAAGATTCCTGGAATCGGACTAATCTTGGTAACATTTGGTTCTGCTTTATCCCAGCTGCGGGTCCTCAGACAAGACATTCAGCCTCCAGGACCTCAGTGTCCTCGTCTGTAAAACTGGAAAGATAAGCTGGATCTGTTCTGGGGTTGTCCTTATGGGGTTAATATGATTTTAAGTCTGAGACAGCACCCTGCACGGATTCAAGGCTCAGTCACATTTAGCAGCTATTGTTCTCTAGTTATTAATATTCTTATTAGTTGTAATGTCACCGGAGCTTGATTAAACCATCCGGTTCTCTGACCTTCACTACTTGACCGAAGCCCTTGACACCCTCAGATGCTAATATTGCACAGTGGACATGAGCCCCTCAAGGGCTGGGAAGCAGCAGGTGAGATAAATGTAAAGTGACTCCCAGGTGCCTGGTGCAGAGCTGACCTCGAAGGCAGACTGCTGATGTTATTGTCACTAATCAGTGGTGAGTGGACCGGTAGGGTTATCCATCTAGGACCACCGAGAGTGATGGAAAGAAAAAACGGGGGAGATGCATAAGGTGAAAGGGAGAGAGAGATGCCTTAAGAGGAAAGAGAACAATTTGTGAGCACTGGCACAGTTTGGGGCAGGAGAGGACGACGTGAAGATAAAGCAAGTCTCAGGCTTCACTCTGAGGAGAAACGACATGGCAGGGGACACCTGGGGGCCCCAGCTGGTTAAG
>PISW01017292.1:0-10716 GCA_004023785.1 Mungos mungo
GGGGGGGTCAGTGCACACGTGACCCGGGGGCGAGTCGAGAGCTGGTGCACGTTCCAGCAACACGAGGGCTTCGACCCCAGAGCTCTGGGAATCCGTCCTTCAGGTACACTCGGGCGTGTGCAGAACGACGTGCAAGGCTGTGTGTCGGAGCTCTGTTCAGGCCGGCAGAGCATCGGTGAAGGCGCAAGTCCCCATCAGCAGGGGACCGACTAAGCCCCGGTCCCTGCGTTAAATGGGACACTACAGCCACAACAGTGCCTGTGTGGCACCGGTGGCCTCCGTGAGCGGCCACCAGGTGGAAGTCACAGAGTGGTCACAGGTGGCAGTGAGCCACCGCCACCATGGGAGGGGAGATTGTAAACCCATGAATATGCATTTGCATAGTTACAAAATATTCTTGGAAGCATGTTAAAGAAAATAATAGGTAACTCGGGAATTCTGGTCGCTCGTGAGGGGACTTGGTCCCTGCAGGACGGAGAAGTGGGGAGACCTGGCTTCATTCTGGATCGGGTTACTGGGCATTAGTTACCAACCAGGCTGGGCTTGAAACGCCACCCTGCACCCCTCCCCCCTCCCCTCCTCTGCTCCTTCTCACAGACTACTCAGTTCTGTGCCGCTCCCTTCCCTCATGCCCGAAGTGCTGCTAACTTTCTAACTTTAGTTCCTAACTTTATTCCGTCATTAAGGCACACACACTGGACTTGCTCCTGCCGGCTGGTGCCCCCACCCGCCCCACCTGTCCCTGCCTTTGGGCTTCCACTCTTCCTCATTTCTCGGGCATTCTCCAATGTTTCTGTAAATACGAATGTTTCCTTTCCCCCGTGTCATCCAAAAAGGCGGCACAGCGGAGAAGCTGTTCTGCATGTTGCTTTTTTTTTTCCACTTAAAAACAGAACGTAGGGGCGCCTGGGTGGCTCAGTCAGTTAAGCATCCGGCCTCGGCTCAGGTCATGATCTCACGGTTCGTGGGTTCGAGCCCCGCATCCAGCTCTGTGCTGACAGCTAGCTCAGAGCCTGGAGCCTGCCTCGGATTCTGTGTCTCCCTCTCCCTCTGACCCTCCCTTGCTCGCACTGTTTCTCTCTATCTCCCAAAAAATAAATAAAAGACATTAAAAAATTAAAAAAAACAAACAAACAGAACGTAGAGGTGTCTCCGTATCAGTCCAGGAAGTTCCCCAACCCTTTAGCTTCTAAACAGCTGCACCGTGTGTCGCTGGGGGTTGTCACCGCCCAGCCTCCCGGAACGGACACCTGGGCCGTTTCCAAAGCTCTGCCGTCAGAAGCGACGCTCTAACAAACAGCCTGGATGCTGCGCAGCTCGGCGCACGGAGGCGGGAGGCCCACGCCCCCCGTGGGGACAGCGTCTGCAGCCCCGCGGAGTGCCAGGCCCCCGCACAGCGGCCGACCGCGGGGTCTTCAGGCCCCGTCACCTGCTCCCTTCAACCTCGCCACCCACAGCATGTTACCAAACTGGGGGACTTTTTCTTCTTTTTAAGTCGGCTCCAGCCGGGGGCCCAGCACGGGGCTTGAGTTCACAACCCCAAGACCAAGACCTGAGCTGAGTTCGAGTCAGACGCTTAACGGACTGAGCCCCTCGCGCGCCCTGTACCGCAGGCGGTTTCCAAAGCCCACAGGTAAGGAACTGGAGGACGGCGTGGCTTTCCTCGTAGGGGCGAGGTTCGAGGGCGCTCCCTGTGTTCTTGGGTCTTTTGTGTTTCGTTCAGGCTGACGCTTTGCTTATGTCTTTCGTCTCTTTTCCTATTGGACATTTCCACTCCGATGTCAAGGAATTCAACTTTTTTGGTAGTATTCTTAGGGTTTTACTCTGTTTACACTTATACATTTGATCCTTTTAGTTTTAACTGCTTTGTGGTCAGCCCATGGATGAACTTTCTCATTATTCAGATGAGCAACGCCTTCCATGAAAGCTGCCCTCCCCACCTGGGCTGACGACCGTGACCATGTGCAAAGCGCCCCCTGTGCCGAGGCTTGTTGGGGACGTCTTCCCTCGCCGCCCTCCCCTCGCTCCCCTCGGCGCCGCTGCTGGCCCTGCCGACCGGCGGCTGCGAGGGCTCGGCTGGCGGGGCAGGCCCCTCGGCCCTGTGCTCTTCCGCAGGGTTTGTCTGTTTTATTATTTTTGCTCGTTCATTTTCCAGGTTAAGTCTAGGATCGGCTCACCCGGTGCAGGAGGAAAAGCCAGGACTCTGCAACGCACTGAGCACGGCTCCTTCCCCCGCTCCGGCCACCTGCCCGCGAAAGCAGCCCCCTCGGCCTCCAGGCCGCTTTCCCGCCCTGCGGCCTCCCTCCATCTCAACAGCACCTGCTCGGCGGGCCGCTCGCCGCTGGCTCCGTCCACCTCCCTCCGACCTGCGCCCCCGAGGGCACTCAGCCTCAGCCGGGCTCTCCTGCCATCTCTCGCTGGTGCCCCGAGCTGCCTGCCCGCCCCCAGCTCCCCGGAGTCCAGCCGCAGACGCAACGCCTACGCACGTCTCCTGGGTGCCTTCCAGGAGCACAGGCTGAAACCTGGACCCTCTCGGGGACCCCGCAAAGCGGTTCTCTCCCAGCTGCCCCCCTTCCGGCAAATGAGGGCCCCGATGAGCTTGTCCTCCAAGTTGGGAGCCTGGGCGTTCTTTTTTCTACCTTACTCCCCAGGTTCCACAGAAAGTTCTGGGCTCCTGTCCCGTCCACGGCACAATCATGGTCCCCCACGCCCACCCTCGGCAACACCCTAGTCGAAGTCCCAATCACGGTCCACAGCGCGGCGGGCTCCCCAGGCAGCCCTGAGATCAGGTGCGGGTGTGGACTCGCCCCAGGGCTCCTCGCCCCGCCTCCAAGGACATCCGACCTCACCTCCCAGCACCCGGCCCTGAGCCTCTCCTCAGGACTGTGGCCATCAGCCTCGGGCCACGTCCCACAGCGCCCTGTGTGCTTTCCTGCCCAGCCTGGTGATCGACGGCCGGAGGCCTGGGGGTCCAGACAAGGGTCCGGGGACTGGGGGTCCGGGGAGTCTGGCGGTTGAGGGCCCGGGGTCCCAGAGGCCGCGAGTCCCGCTCCGCGCCCCTCCGTCCCAGGTTACACTCCCCCTCCTCACACTATTCCCACCTGCCGCTGGTCTTTGACGCCCCCCAGGGAGGTTCTCGAGGGGACAATCGTCACGCCCCGCCCTCCCCGAGCTGGCGGGTAGCGAATAAAGGCGGCCGGCCGAGGGACGCGGAGAGCAAACACGCAGATTCGAACCCCCGCCGGCGCCCGCAGCCCGCCCGGAAGTGCCGGCCGGAAGGCGCATGCTCGCCCCGCCTCCCGCGCGCTCCCCCGTCACGTGCTATGGCGTGCGGCCGCCCCCGGAAGTCCCCCGGGAAACGCGAGCCGCTGGGTCGCGGGTTCCGGCCGGCCGCGCTGCGCCCTTCGGTCGGGTCTGTGTCGTGCGCTCGCGGAGGACGGAGTGTGAGGGGACGACGCTGGACGCGTGGGCAGGGGGACGGGGACCCTGGGGTATCCTCGCTGCGCCCTCAGGACCTGGCCGACGGGCCCCGGGCGCCTGGGGAGAGACCCGGAGCGCGCACCGAGGGCGGCTGCCGGGTCAGTGGCTCTGTACAGGCCTCAGCTCCTTCCGAGCTCTGCGGCTTCGCCCGTGCGGCTGCACCCCTGCAGACAGCCCTGCCGATGAGGGGGGCTTCGCCCGTGCGGCTGCACCCCTGCAGACAGCCCTGCCGTTGAGGGCTTTTGCCCTTGCAGCTGCAGCCCGGCAGATGAGGGACCGCCGCGGGGCCTGGGCCTTGCTGGCGCCGGTGGCAGGGCCAGGGGTGCCCAGGATCCGACCCAGGCCTTGCCTGCTAAGCGCTTGCAGACCTCTCTAGGTGGGGGCTCTCCGCAGCCCGGCCGCGCCCGGCTTTGGGAAGAGGATCCTGGTTTTCCCCTGGCTGGGCTCTGCCTGGGCCTCACCAGGCCGCGGCCCGGCGTGCCGACCGGGGCAGGAATGGCTCGGAGCCAGCCGTGGATGGAGAACTCCCTCCCGGTCTGCGGGGCTGAGATCCTGAGCTCTGCGCCTCTGGGGGGCGCCGGTGCGGGCGCCGGTCTGCGGCGAATCCCGGGGCCCTGAGACGCTTTCCCCAGCCCGCCCTCCGCCAGGGAGCCACTTCCACGGCTTCAACGGGCGGGCCGTGGGCCTGCCTTCTTTCCTCCAAACCTTTCTAAAAGCAAGCTTAATTTACTTCCGAAACTTCTGAAGTAAGTTTAAGCCGATGCCCGCTCATTTCTTAAAAGCTTTGTTAACCTGGGGCGCCTGGGGGGCTCAGTCAGTAAGCGTCTGACTTCCGCTCAGGTCATGATCTCACAGTTTGTGGGTTCAAGCCCCACCCCGGGCCCTGTGCTGGCAGCTTGGAGCCCGCTTTGGATTCTGTGTCTCCCTCTCTGTGTGCCCCTCCTCTGCTCGTTCTCTCTCTCTCTCTCAAAAATAAACTAAAAAAAAAAAAAAAGCTTTGTTAACCCTAGCTTGGATGGAGGGGTGGTTGGATGAATGGATCCCTGCTGGATCAGTTGACGCACTTTTGGCTTCAAGTAGCAGAAATACGGACAAATGCGGCCGTTTGAAGCGGGGCGGCTTTGCTTTTCTCCCCAAACAGGAAACCTGGAAGCAGGAAGGTTTCTGTTTGTGCCGCAGCCACAGGTGGGGCAGCATCTCTGGAATCCTGTTGGCCTTCCCTCAAGGTCACAGAGGGTTGCCATAGCTCCATATGCTACATCCAGGGTCCAGAGGGGAGGGAGGTGGGAAAGGGTGGTGACCTAGATGTCTGTCTCTTTTATCATGGAAACAACCCCCAAGCTCCATCTCACAGGCCAGACTGTGTCACATGACAACGCGCTACCAGAGCACAGTTGGGGGTGTCCACGGTGGGGGGGAGAAGAGAGCCGGGTTAATGGCTGGGGTGGACGTCTGTCACCGTGGCTGTCCGGTGTCTTCGAATGGTTCCCACATTATTAGTCCTGTCTTCCCACTCAGAATTCAGAGGGACCCCCTGACCCCCCACGTATGCGTCCCCTTGTCCCCTTGTCTCTAGGGGCAGATGTCAGACTTGGGGGGAGGCTGCTGGGGCAGCGGTGGTGGGTCAGCTCCCCGCCGCCGCCGCCACACACACACGGCAGTCTTGGGCTTGGCGGAGGCGGCAGGTCCCTTACCCAGACCGGTTGTGGCAGGGGGTCTGGGCTGGTTCCTGGAAGCTTAGCCTGACCCGGAGCCACCTTACAGCTCCTCCTAAATCCCTATTTGCTTAACATCTGTTGCCTGCACCAGCATGGGCTGGCTTGTGTCCCCTCAGACGTTATGTTGAAGTCCTAACCCCCAGGACCTGTGAATGTGGCTTCATTTGGAACCAGAGTCTTCACAGACGTAATCAAGTTCAGAAGAGGTGATCAGCGGGCCTCAATCCAACGTGGCTGGTGTGTCTGCAAGGGGAGGGGCGTCTGGACGCAGACAGCGAGGGGAGAGGCAGACCCGGGTGGATCCGCCGTGGGGGGGTGGGGGGGGGCCAGGACTGGCGGCCACACCTGCAGCAGGAGGGTGGCGGGGAGGCTCCGTGCCGCAGCCTCCCGAGGGAGCATGGCGCTGCCGACACCTGGGTTCCAGAGCTGGCCTCCAGAGTGGGAAAGGAGACACTTCTGCTGTTCTAGGCCCCCCAGTGTGTGGTCTCTTGTTCCAGTGGCCCCGGGACACTCGCGGGCAGCCACCAAGAGCCCCAGCTCATTCCTCAAAGCGCAGTGTGGGGGCGGGGAGGGGGGCAGATGGACTTGTAACCAAGTGCCCAGGGGTGGGGTGTGCTGAGCGATGAGGCTCCTGGGCCCTTAAGAACAAGTGACTGGCCCAGACTCTTCTGCGGGTGCTGAGGGGCGGGGAGGATGGAAGGCCTGGGGGAGTCCTGGGCCTCCTGGGGGCCCTGCCTGCGGCCCCTGGCTCCCCGGGAGGGAGTGCTCCGAGAAAGCTGTTTGGAACACCCGTGAGCCTGTGGGGGTCCCGCCCCCCGCCTGCCTGGAGAGACCCTCGTCCTGGGTGCTCGGGGGCTGGATTCACCCTCTCTGAGGTGGGCTGTGCGCTCTACCCCGGGGAGCTCCCTGGAGGGGGAGGGGTGTCTACAGAGGGGCAGGGAGGGCCTGGGGCTCAGGTCAGGGGCAGATGGGCTGACTGTGTCGAGTGGCAGCTTTAGGGGCCTCGCCCCCATCAGCCTTTCCTGGGCCCCGGGGGGCGAGGTCGGGGGACCCCAGAAGTGCCTGCACATGGTCACATGCTTTTCAAAATGTGTAAAAGTTATATAGAAAATAAACATGCACGTACAAAATGTGAACATATGAAAGTATAGAAATATATAAAAGATAGAGTGTAATGTGCATGCACACGCGCACACACGCACACACGTACATGTACATGCATGTGTACGTGCACGCACGCTCACACAATACATGCACGCGTCCACGCAGACATGTACGCGTACATACATGTACACGCACACACGTGCTTGAGCCGCCAAATCACGGCACCCAGACTAAGTGGTCTGAACAGCAGACCTTTACCGTCCCTGCGTGTCTGCGTCCTCTCATCTCCGTTTCTCTCAAGGACCCCAGTCACGAGGGGTCGGGGCCCACCCTCACCTTCACTTGAGCACCTTTGTGCAGAACCTGCTTCCGGTGAGATCACAATCTGAGGTGCTGGGGACTAGGCTTCCACAGTAAAAAAAAATAATTAAGTTTATGTATTTGTGATGAGAGGGAGAATGCAAGTGGGGGAAGGACAGAGGGAGGGAGAAGAAGGGAGAACCCCAAGCACCTTCTGTGCTGTCAGTGCAGAGCCGGACACGGGGCTTGATCCCCTGAACCCATAAGTTCATGGCCTGAGCCAAAATCAGGAGTCTGACCCTTAACTGACTGAGCACCCAGGCACCCCTTCAACAACAGATTTTTAAATTTGGGGAACACCCACTTCAGCTCATAACTGTAACTATGTGTGTGCTGTGTGTGTGTATAGCTATCTACATCTAGATATGGAAACACACGCGTGTGCTGTGTGTATAACTAACCACACGCAGACACGGCAATACAGACCTGTTTGTGTGCGAGCTTTGTGTTAATTTCTCCTGAAAGAGAAGCTCCCGTGTGTGTTTCAGGCCGGACAAACCTGCAGTTGCCCCGTCTGGACCCCAGGGGGCGCTAAACCCTGGCGGGCCGCAGGGGTGGCGAGCACCCATCGCAAAAGCAGAAGCATTGGACCGTCGGGTGGTGCTGCCGCAGTGCCCGACGGTAGTGCAGGGGGCGGGCTGGGGGAGGCTGGGGGACTGGGGCCCTGCCGAGGCAGGAGGACCTTGGTCCTTATGCCCAGGCGCGGGTGGGCGCTGCCCCTGGGAGGGTGGGCGCTGCCCCTGGGAGGGTGGGCCGCCGCTCGCTCAGTCTGAACTTTAAAGTTCCCAGATGAGGGCTCCTGAGGGAAAGGTTTGGTCCACCTGGGAAGCTATGCGGACTGGGACTTCGGGGGTGGGGGTGGGGGTCCGGGGTGCTGGGCCCTCCTGGATGTTCTTAGCATCCTGGGGTTCTCCGCATGCACAGGAGGGGGGCTCAGTATCCTAAGGGACCCTCTCAGCATCCTGAGGGTCTTCAGCATCGGGGGTCTCCGCATGAGGGGGTGGGGCCCTCAGCATCCTCTCTGCATGGGGGGCTCTCAGCGTCCTCTCTGCATGGGGGTGTAGCGCTCTCTGCATCCGCTCAGTATGGGTTGCGGGTGCTCAGCACCCTGGGGACCTCTCTGGAGGCCTCGTCCCCGCCGTCAGCGCGCCACCTGGCGGCCCCGAGCCTCAAAGCACCCCGTGCAGGACCCTCCTCTCTCAGGGCCGAGCTGGGGGCTCCTGCGGGCAAAAGCCCTGCGCACCCCGAACGCGGAGCTGCGGGAAGGTGCCGCCCCCGAGTGCAGCGG
This sequence comes from Mungos mungo, assembly GCA_004023785.1. Lineage (NCBI taxonomy): Eukaryota > Metazoa > Chordata > Mammalia > Carnivora > Herpestidae > Mungos > Mungos mungo. The sequence continues at coordinate 7,951 of PISW01017292.1, forward strand.
GAGCGCGTGGAATCTGGGGTCCCGCCCCAGCCGGAAGACCTGGGACACCCTCCCCCAGCGCGTGGGCCCCGGGGGTGTGTGCGGGGTGGGGGGGCGTGGCCCTGGGGTACCGGAGGGGAGGGAGGGGGCTCCCAGGAGGCAGGGGGACGCGCGGAGAGAAGGGGCGAGGACCAGTCCCGGAAGCAGACCCTGAGATGAGGAGGAAGTGAGTGGTGAGAAGGGGGGATGAGTGAGAGGCGGGGGCAGCAGCCAGTGTGCACAGGGGGCCTCTCCACCCGCAGAGTGTGGGACAGAGCTAGGGGCACCCCCCGCCCGGGCACGGGGCCTGCGGCTGCAGCCTCTCCTCGCGCTGTCTTCCAGGGCTAATTGGCTCTAAGACGTCTATCCACCAAGTTCTTAGTTTCGCTTATTTTATTTTGAATTCTGGAATTTCCATCTCGTTATTTTCTGAGAGCTTCCAGGCCTCTGGTAGAATTCTCCATCCTTTCATTTCTTGAATGTTTTAATCACAGTTAATTTAAAAATCCATGTCTGATAGCGCCAAAATCTAGACCACCTGTGAATCTGTTTCTTGCATTTTCTCCCTCCCTCTCCCTCTCCCTCCCTCCCTCTCTCTCTCTCTCTCTCTTGCCTTTTCCTGTCCCCTGGCACGCCTGGTAATTTCTGAGTGAACGTTAGACATTGTGTAGGAAAGCTGTCCAAGATGGGGACAATGTTTGTTTGTTTTTAAAAATATTTATTTACTTTTGAGAGAGAGAGAGAGCGAGAGCGAGAGCGAGCATGAGCGGAGGAGGGACAAAGAGGGAGACACAGAATCCAAAGCAGGCTCCAAGCTCCAAGCTGTCAGTACAGAGCTGGTCATGGGGCTCAAACTCACAAACCGTGAGATCATGACCTGAGCCGAAGTTGGACACTTAACTGACAGAGCCCCCCAGGCGCCCCCGGGGACAATGTTTGATCCTCGTTGGCTAGTGGCACATCCGGAGGCCTCAACCGAAGGCCTGGGTGTTTCCGGAAGGCGGCACTCCAGCCTCCGCCTGCAGCATCCGCGGGCCACTAAGCATTCGGCTTGGCTTCGCAGGCCTTAGCTGCCGGGTCTCTGGCTTGGCTTCTCGCACACACTCCCCCCGCCCCCCAGCTTAGAAACAGGCAAACCCCTTGAGGGGAAACGAGGAGCAGAAGGCTGGGTGTGGCTCGGTGCCCCCAGGCCCGTGGGAACACCGGGAGCTTTGAGCCGAGGGCTGACGCTGCAGGGCTCAGCTCGGCGTGGCTCCCCCTGCAGGACCTCCCCGCCTCCCCTGCGGCAGGTGCTCACTGGTACCTCCAGTCTGCTGTGTGCTTTTCAGTCAGATTTCAGAGTTGTTTTCGGCGCAGGTTGGGTCTGGTATTTGCTGTTCCTCTGTCTAGGAGGGGGGGTTCTTGCTCTGTGCTGGGACTCTACTTTGGGTGCACGGAGTCTCCTGATTGTGACTAAAAATTAAATGGTCCATTTTGATGCATAGATGGTAAAATTAATCTCCTGGATTCTTTGATATAAGAAAATATTAAAATTATATACTTATGTATACATTTTAATTTTATAACAGAATAATGAGGGAAATAAGGTTGCATTTATTTTAGCAAGAAACACATGAAGGAAGAAAACAGGGGCACCTGGGAGGCTCTGTCAGGTAAGCGTCTGACTTCGGCTCAGGTGATGATCTCGCAGTTCATGGGTTCGAGCCCCGCTTTGGGCTCTGTGCTGACAGCTCAGAGCCTGGAACCTGCTTCGGATGCTGTGCCCCCTCTCTCTCTTCCTCTCCCCCACTCGAGCTCTGTCTCTCTCAAAAATAAGTAAACATTTAAAAAATTAAGAAAGAAAACATATCAAGATAGAATATTTTTCTTTTCTTTTCCTCCTCATAAAATTTGACCGCAGAGCAAAAACCTTGACCGAGACCGTCTGATTTCCCTGGCATGTGGGGATCGGACGCTCAGCTCGCACTAGTGCGATTCCAGAATGGTCTGAGAGCCGCAGTTTATCTCCCCGAAGGAAGCAGCGAGGACACGCACGCACCCCACGTTCCCGTGCTCGGCAGCCGGCTCGTTAGGTCCCGCTCTGGGGGGCTGTAACCGCTTATCTTTCTTGGAAGAACTCGGATTTCTGCCTCATTTGATGTGGGTCCAGTTTAAGACCATAGAAGCCTTGCTACATTTTCAATAGTCCCTTGTTTGAGCCACGGAACCGGGAGAAACAGTCGGCACGCACGTGTTGGGTGCGCCGCAGACACGGAAGGGCAGCGGGACACGTGCTGGGGTTGGAAAGCAAGGTCCCTGATTGGGGGCAGGGAGGGGCAGGGCTGGCAGGCGCCGCGTGGACAGGGGTCAGAGGGGGGGCCCGGCTCCAGGCCCTGGGTGGCGGGTTATGCATAAAATAACATCTACAATTGCTGTTGTAACACATTTTAAAAATATGTTGAGTTTTAGTAAAATTTTAAAATTGGACAAAGAGCCTTGTGCATGAGTCAAAATACACAAGGGACATAAATGTATAGTCTTTTGTATGTCCAAATAAATATACACACATAAAATATATAAAAATAAAATACAAACCTGAGACATAAAACAAAAATTCCATATGTGACTCAAAATAAGAAGCATTTTGGTTAATAAAAAATGATATTTCAGTATCTCAAAAAGTCTTTGAGTAGAGCGAGAGCAGAAGGATCTTCTGCCACTATTTATTCAGTGATAGACCAGATTCGGTCTTCCTGACTGTAGATGGGA
>PISW01017293.1:0-10736 GCA_004023785.1 Mungos mungo
TTCCCCCCAGCAACCTTCAGTTTGTTCTCTATATTTAAGAGTCTCTTGTGATTTGCCTCCCTCTCTGTTTGTAACTATTTTCCCCCTTTCCTTCTTCCATGGTCTTCTGTAAGTGTCTCAAGTTCCACATGAGTGAAAACATATGATACCTGTCTTTCTCGGACTGATTTATTTCACTTAGTATAATACCCACCAGAAGAACTGGTTGTTTTGCTGTTAACAAGCTCATATGTCCCTTAAAGAATTTGGCTAATTTGAGTAGCTTAGTGGTTTCTAGTTCTACTTTTTGTGAGGAATTTATTCAAGCACAGAAATAGGTATTAGCTATGCCAATAGTCCTCCAGGGCTGTAAGTAAATAATCTAAATCAATTCTGTTGTTAAGGACCACCTGAGCTAGGGAATCTGGAGCTCATTGTTAGGCTCTGGAGGTGAAGTAAGCTCTTCTCTTAACAATTCTGGTAAGATTTCTCATAATTTCCAAGCCTGCATTGTCTACTCTAAGCCCTGAACCTAGGATTCTAAGATATTAAACTGGTCTCTGGTGGAGTATCTGGCAGGAAGTTAGCAGCTTTGGCTATGACCATAACTGTTGTCTTCATATCCTGAAGCTTCCTCATCAGGGTAATTATCAACTATTAACAAGGTCCTTTTTCTAGTGTGAGATTTGGCAGTAGTGACTGTAGTCATTTTGAGAATAGTGAAAGAAGATATTAAATTTCCCCCCAAACAAGCTACGAAGGCCTCTCCAACTGTCAAGACATTTATAAGCCCAAGATTGATGATTATATTCACAAACAAAAATATATCAAGTGCACAGAGCAAGCCAGACATGCTGATGGTATTTATAGATTCATTAACAGACAATGAGGAGGAAGCAAACTCAAGCCAGGGATCAGACTTAGGGAGTTGCCCACAAGTTTCATTAGGCTGGCAAACTTGGGAAGGGGTATTCAAGGGAATAGGGTCGGGTAAGCAAGTGATAAATTATTATCAGGAAAAGATGGGTCTGTGCAGATACAAGTAAGGATCTTGAATCAGTCTTCTAGGAGTTTAATGGTCATTACTGGGTGGGGGGAGAGAAAAAGGAAGGTTGGATATGGTATCAAAAGAAAGCATGCAATAGGAGTTTAGGGCTGAAAGCTTGGTCTCTGTAGATTATAGCAGAAGTTTCCTTATAAAAAGTTATGGTAAAGTTGGGAACATCTGAGAAGTTAAGAGATTGGCATACTACTAGTTGTTATTTATTTATTTATATATTTTGCAAAGTTTTAGTAGAGGAATGATGGCTGATCGAGTAGTGATTGATATATTTGAATAATAATATCATCCTTTCTAGGTACCAAAGGAGATGAAAGTGGGGAGAGAAAATAATGATTAAAAAGCTCATCATGTTGGATATATATACATATAAAATCAGGGAAAAAACAACAGTAGGTATACAGAAACCTTTGAAATTTGGCTACCACAGATGAAGAGGTCCTCCTGAATATCAAATAGCAAAAATCATAGAAATTCCTACCCAGCTAAATAATAGAACAAAGATCTCAATGAACTTACAAGCTTTCATTATGCTTTTGGCAAATATTAAAGAGTTATTGTACTGGCCCGAGTCTTAGGAAAGCAATCTATTCAGATGGCATCTGCTTCTTCTTTCAGGTCACCAGTTAATTTAGTAGTCTAACTGGATATTAGAGCCTTTTTAAAAAAAATAAACATTAATCCATGAATCAGTTTCTTCTAATTTAATGCTGTAAATGTTGGTTAGCAATACCTTGTATGGTCCCTTCCAGTGAGACTGGAGAGAATATTTGTGCAAGTGTCTTTTCCAATTAATCATGTCTCCAGGTTGAAGCTTGTAATGTTCAATGTCTTTCTAAGAGGACCCTGTGGAAAGACTTTTCTACTAAAGTATGATTAGTCTCTATGGATTTGATCAGGCTTTTGTAAAATTAGAGTGTATCCCTTTTTTACCATTTGTGGATCAAAGGAAATAGAGGTAGGAGTATTGGGCATACTGCTATAAGGAGAAGATTCTCATTAAACTTACATCAGAATTTTAGGACTTTCATATAATTTTTGGAAACACTTGCCATCCACTTATCCAAATGCAGCATAAAGAGGGTTAAGTATGCTCATTTGACAATACTTCCCATGTAATTTAACATATCAAGTAAACGTAGTTCAATAGGACTTTTGCATATTACTGGGACCTTCTAGAAAAAGTGCTGAAGTTTCTTGCAGGTCAAAAAGACTTCATTTAGAATTTGATTTGGGAAAGTTTGCCACAAATATCAAAAGTTTTATTAGATGCATGGCTACTTACTTATCTACTTCACCAAAGTGACAAAAAGATTTCAAGAACAGGTACAGCTGCAAAAGCCTTAGCTCTTTTTTTTTTTTTTTTAAGTCTGCTCCTTTTTGAATAGAGAAAACTCTGTTGTTTTTCTTAACTAATCAAAGATGTGATGCAGAAAAAACAGAATTTTTGTTACCCAGGCAGATTATATTAAAAGTAAAGAAAACACGAGTGCCTAGATGGTTCAGTTAGTTAAGCATCAGACTCTAGATTTCTGCTGAAGTCGTGATCCCACAGTTTGAGATCCAGCCCCACATCAGTCTCTGCACTGAGGGCATGGAGCCTGCTTGGGATTCTCTCCCCCCGGCCCCTCTCTCTCACTCACTCAAAATAAGCTTAAAAAAACAGCACAGAAACCTTCTTTAACCTAAAAAAATTACGTTTATTTTTAATTGAAGTATAATTAACACAGAGTATATATTACTTTCAGGTATACAATATAATTCAAGAATTTATGTATTTCTTAGGGCTTATCAAGATAAGCATACTTTTAGTCTCCTTTATTTCATTCATCTCCCCACCCACTTCCCCTCTGACAACCATCAGTTTGTATTCTGTATGTGATAGTCTGTTTTTATGTTGGTTTCTTTTTTTCCTTGTTCATTTGTTGTTTCCTAAATTCCACATATACATGAAATTATACAGTATTTTTCTCTCTCTGACTTAGTATTATACCCTCAAAGTCCATCTTTGTCACTGGAAATGGCAAGATCTCGTTTATTTTTAATGGCTGAGTAATATTTCTCTCTCTTTACATATATATATATATATGTATATGTATACATATATATAATTTATCCATTCATCTGTGGGTGAACACTTGTCTGTTTCTATATCTTGGCTACTGTAAATAATATTGTAAAACCATAAGGATGTATACATCGTTTTGAATTAGTGTTTTTTCCTTTGGGTAAATACCCAGTAGTAGAATAATAGATCATATGTAGTTCTGTTTTTAATTTTTTGAGGAACTTCCATATGGTTTTCCACAGTGGTCACACTAGTTTGCATTCCCATCAGCAGTGCACGGGGGTTCCTTTTTTTCCACATCCTCACCAACACTTGTTTCTTATGTTGTTTATTTAGCCTCTCTGGCAGGTGTGAAGTGATATCTCAAAGAGGGTTTTGATTTGCATGTCCCTGATGATTAATGTCTGATATATCTCAAGAAAATTATGGTCCAACAGGTTAATAGGAGTTGTAGGGACCAGAAGGAATTCAATTAAGGTAAGAATTAGAATACCCCATGACAGTTTTTAAAGCTACCATTTGCAGTGTTTCTGTACTCTCAGGAAGGAGAAAGAGAGGCTAATGAGGTTTAAAACTGACAGTGTTGCTCCCATGTCTACAAGAGCTCAGATTGCCTCATTCCCCGTAAGATCTATTTTCCATAAGTTGTTGGATTAAAGTAATGGAAGATACTCATTTTGTCCTTGGAACTGCCTAATTCTGATATGAGCATGGTTTCCCCAGTTGTTTGTGTTCTTAGAGGGGAAAGCACTCTTAGGCTGTTTGAGCTACTTTTGTCATCTCAAAGGTAGATTAAATTTTGTCAATACCAGTGTATTCTTTAAATTATTTTTTCCCATCTGTCATAATAATAATAGTAAAATTCATTTGGTCATTGAGTACATTGTTAAATTTTTCTCCAATCTACAGTTTTTGAAAAAAATCTTGGAAGCTAAAGATTTACATAAAACTATCCTTTTGTTTGTAGCTCTTTGCTTAGAAAAATCTTCAAAGGCTTTGTCCAACTTACTTTTTCCATCCATTCCCTTGCATGTCCATGTATATGGATAAATTGATAAAGGTCAGAATAAAGAAATCCCTAGCAAATCCTAAAGAGTCTTCAGGGGCATAGGGAAGTCCTTAGTAATGGCTTCTAAATCTGCCTTAGACCAAGGAGATAGGTAACTGATGAAGTCCCTTCATCCTCCTTCATTACATTTCACTTTGAAAGAAACCTGGATAACTACGGGTGTAGAGAAATCTGAATTATCAATATTGAATTGATATTCAGCTAAACTAGGTTACACAGGTGAAGGAGGTAGTGGTAGGGAAGGGGTTGAGAAGTGTCAGTTGATTTTTCTAAGTTTGAGAACCACTTGGATTCAGATTAGCTTCTTGCCTGAGGGGGGAAACATTGTCAGAGTTCTTTTAGAGGCCTACAGCTACCAGTTGGAATAAGCGTCCTACTCATTTTGTTTGGTTTCCAATTGTGTGTGCAAGTAAACTAATTTTGGATATCAAAAGTGTCCCATTTTGGACAATGAAGTTTTAAATCATCCCAGGTATTATGAGGCAAAATCTTTAAGGCAAGAAGGTACATATGCCTTAAGCATAAATCCTACAGGAGTTTCAGCAGGGGGCTGATTATCAGAAGTCCCCTTAGAAGAATTATTTCCCATAATTTGAGTATTCACCAGGAACCTGAAAACTTAATGTTCCACTCAGAAACACCTGAATCTTCCTTTCAAAATGAGTGATGATGGAATCCTCCTCTCAGACCTGAGAACATAAGCTAACAACAGAGGACATCCAAATAAAGGCCTGAACCTCAACCAAGACAGATTTGAAACCAGGAGGACTTACCACCATGACCGAAAGCCACGGAGAAGATGACAGAGTGCAATGGGCTCTTGTGGTTACCTTACTCAAACTGCAGCAGTGGTACAGATGATGCTCAGGCACTTTGGACCTGCAGATTAGGCCATGTAATGTTGCCCAAGAAGACCACGAGGCTGGAAAGCAACCAAAAATATTTCTTTAAGGTCTTAGGAATTCCAACCCAGAAGACACAGAGTCTACAAAGTCAATTGAAATCAAAAGTTTGCTCTGAATTGCAAACAGGGAGTGTAGATTTATAAAGGCAACATTCACAAGATTACATAACTTGTTTGGAAAGAATTATGGTTGGTATCTAACCAACCCTGTCTACCGCAGTATTGGCTGTTTAGCTAGAATTTGCTCCATTATCTCTATTCCAGTCCAAGGAAGAAAGATGTGATGGAGAAGGTGGTCCAGGTGCAACTGACAAGTTGAAATTGACAATAGTCAAGAGTTCTTGGTATTCTAAAAATTGAAACAGGAGATGTGCACAGGCCCTGTGCACTCAGTATCTTCCTGGACCTATTTTGAATGATTCTCTCAGCAATGCTTACTTTGGAATCTTCTTTCACAAATTTTAATAGTGACCATCTAATAAAATTGTTATGAAGGTTGAGTTATTACATGTCAGGTGCTTAAAACAGTGTTAGTACCTGCAAATTTCTCAGTAAGTGTTTGCTATTATTTATTAGTGTCATATCATATATCCTATAGGCCCTGATTCAATGTTTATACAGCTTAGAGTTCCTAAAGGTGTAAAGGTATAAGTTATAGCAAATTGAGCCTAACAGGGTTTGTAGATATCAGTAAATTGAACTAAATACAGATTTTTAGCCAAAATTTGAGTGGGACAGACTCAAAATCAAAATATTTTGAGGAAACATTTTCATTACTTCATTTCTCTTTCATGAATGTCATGAAATAATTCATCCAGCAAAAGATTGCATTTTGTATGCCACAATTCTTGGTTTATGTTTCATGCATTTCTTTGGATTAATTTGTTTCAGAGCTGCTTGCTCATCATGATGTTGAATTTTTCTCTTACATTAATTCTCCTTACCAAATTCAAGTCTGTGACAATGCTGAAATGTTTACTTCTAAGCTTTTCTGAGTTGGAGCATTAAATCAAGATTCCTTCTTCTCTTTTTCTTAGGAAATGAATACTGCTTTAAATCTCATATTAGTACACAAGAAGAATATTTTCTTATGGGAGTTTCTACAGAACAAACTATGTAGATATACGTTCAGTATTCAGGATGGCTGCCTGTGGTAGCCCAGGGCCGAGGTGAATCCTACCTTGCAGACTTACCAGGAACTCTGTGATAAAGACAACCCAGAGATGCAGCTCTGTGGTCCCAAGAGTCTACAAAGGCAAGAAACCTAAGGATACATGCTAACATAAGCAGAGGTCACCTTAGCAGACTTGGGAAGATTATGGATTAGCCTCTACTTTTCTGATGGACTACCATGCATACTTTTTGCTTCCCCTTTCCAATGTATTTAAAACATACACCACCACTCCCGCCCAAAATTCTCTCTTTAGAATCAATTTAACAGTGTCTGGACAGATTTTTTTTTTATGGAATTGTATTTGAAATCTATTTTAAATTGCTTGAGGTCATAGTCCTCTTGTCTTGATTGCTTTTCATGTCAAGTAAGCTTTAGAACAATGGATTTGCAGAAGCTCATACTTGGGAGAGAATTCAGTAAGATTCAATAAGCTTAATTCTATAATTTTTTGTTACATAGCCCCTACCCAAGCATTTCCCCACTAGCTTTTAAAAAATATTACCAAAATATGCGTGTTCTTTGGCACTGGTGATCTTTTATTTCTTGGTTCAGTATTGCCTGAGAATACTTCATGAAATGTGAGGCCAAGCTGTTCTAGAAACTCTTGGATAGATATACTATCATGTGAATCCCCCTTTCTTTCACTTTGAAGGTACTTTTTGGTCTAGAAGAAATAAAATAGTTGAAACATTGGTTGTGAGATTCTTTGATATAGCCTAATCTATTGTGAGTCTAATGAAACAACTCAGACTGATTTTAAATTAGATCAACTTGATCTTTTCTTATGGAGTCTGTAACACCCACCCACCCCAAACAGCAGAACTCTAGAAATACTTTGAGTTTATGGAATCAATCTTAACTTTAAGACATGGCATTAGCCTTGTAGACAGCTGGCAAAGAAGGAGTGTGCTTGTCACTTACTGGGTTTTTCTCTGGAGAGTTGATGGACTTTTAAAAAGTAAACTAACAACCTAAGCAAAAAGGTTGAGTGGAATACAATCACAAAGCTACGTATTTACAGGTCTGAACAGTTATGCAAATATTTGGGACTTTTACTTTCCTTACAATGGATATCAAAAATGTTATAGTATTTATCAACACAGAGCATCAATCAGACACATTCAGTTGGGTAAGGATGGCACACAGGAAGTAAGCTCTAGCCATAACTGGAAGAGCTTGCATGCGCAGATGGAAGGCTAGCTTGCTTTTAATAGAATCATTGGTCCTTTTTGTAGGTATATGCCTTAGGGGAGTGGCGGACCTAGGCAAGGAAGCAGTGGCAACATTCGATGACCTCAATAAAGAATGAAACCAAATGAACATCCATATTCAGACTTTCCTTTTTCCAGAGATTGGCCTAAACCAGACAGAGACCCAACAAAAAAAGAGAACTACAGGCCAATATCCTTAATGAATACAGATCCGAAAATACTCAACATGAAACTAGCAAATCAAATTCAACAGCATATAAAAAGAATTATCCATTATGATCAAGTGGGATTCATTCCTGGGTTACAAGCCTGGCTCAATGTTTGCAAATCCATCAATGTGATCCATCACATTAACAAAAGAAAAGATAAAAACCATATGATCCTGTCAATAGATGCAGAAAACGCATTTGACAAAATACAACATCCCTTCTTAATAAAAACCCTTGAGAAAAATAAGTAAGGAACTTAGTTAAACAGCATTAAAGCAATTTATGAAAAGCCCACAGCTAATATCATCCTCAATGGGGAAAAACTGAGAGCTTTCTCCCTGAGATCAGGAACACGACAGGGGTGTCCACTCTCACCACTGTTGTTTAACATAGTGCTGGAAGTCCTAGCATCACCAATCAGACAACAAAAGGAAATAAAAGGTATCAGAATTGGCAAAGAAGAAGTCAAACTTTCACTTTTCGCAGATGACATGATACTCTACATGGAAAACTTGATAGACTCCACCAGAATTCTTCTAGAACTGATTCATGAATTCAGTAAAGTCTCAGGGTACAAAATCAATGTACGGAAATGGGTTGCATTTTTATATACCAAAAATGAAACAACAGAAAGAGAAATTGAGAAACTGATCCCATTCACAATTACACAAAAAAACATAAAATAACTAGGAATAAACCTAATCAAAGTTGTAAAAGACCTGTACGATGAAAACTATAGAAAATTTATGAAAGAAATTGAAGAAGACACAAAGAAATGGAAAAACATTCCCTGCTCATGGATAGGAGGAATAAACATTGTTAAAATGTCAATACTACCCAAAGCACTCTACACATTCAATGTAATCTCCATCAAAATTGCACCAACATTCTTCTCAAAGCTAGAACAAATTATCTTAAAATTCATATGGAACCACAGAAAACCCTGAATAGCCAAAGTAATATTGAAGAAGAAAACCAAAACGGGAGGCATCACAATCCCAGACTTTAGCCTCTACTACAAAGCTGTCATCATCAAGACAGTATGGTATTGGCACAAAAACAGACACATAGACCAATGGAATAGAATACAGAACCCAGAATGGGACCCACAAGTGTATGACCAATTAATCCTTGACAAAGCAGGAAAGAGTATCCAATGGAAAAAAGACAGCCTCTTTAGCAGGTGGTGCTGGGAGAACTGGACAGCAACATGCAGAAGAATGAAACTAGACCACTTTCTTACACCATACACAAAAATAAACTCAAAATGGATGAAGGACCTGAATATGAGACAGGAAACCATCAAAACCCTAGAGGAGAAAGCAGGAAATAGCTTCCTTGACCTCAATCACAGCAATTTCCTACTGGACACATCTCCAAAGGCAAGGGAATCGAGAACAAAAATGAACCATTGGGACCTCATCAAGATAAAAAGCTTCTGCATTGCAAAGGAAACAATAAAAAAAACTTATATGGAAACCAATTTGGCAATAAAATATTTTTCAAAAGATGCAAATACAAAAAATATGCCTAAAGTTACTGTGAAAGAAGAAAGCAAAACATCAAACAAACAAACTTATCCCATTTCGTCAGTTGCCTATTACAGAGTTGCAAATGGCATATCAGATAAAGGGCTAGTATCCAAAATCTACAAGGAACTCACCAAATTCCATACCGGAAAAACACATAAGCCAGTGAAGAAATGGGCAGAAGACATGAATATACACTTCTCCAAAGAGGACATCTAGATGGCCAACAGGTACATGAAATGATGCTCAGTGTCACTCAGCATCAGGGAAATACAAATCAAAACCACACTGAGATACCACCTCACACTGGTCAGAGTGGCTAAAATGAACAAATCAAGAGACTATAGATGCTGGCAAGGATATGAAAAAAAGGGCACCCTCCTGCACTGTTAGTGGGAATATAACCTGATACAGCCGCTCCGGAAAACAGGGTGGAGGTTCCTCAAAATATTAACAATAGAACTTCCGTATGACCCAGCAATAGCACTGCTAGGGATCTACCCAAGGGATACAGAAGTGCTGATGCATAAGGGCACATGTACCCCAATGTTCATAGCGGCACTTTCAACAATAGCCAACTCATGGAAAGAGCCTAAATGTCCATCAACTGATGAATGGATCAAGAAGATGTGATATATAGAGAGATGGAATACTATATGGCAATGAGAAAGAATGACATATGGCCATTTGTAGCAAAATGGATAAACCTTGAGTGTGTCATGCTAAGCGAAATAAGTCAGGCAGAGGTCAGATACCGTATAATGTCACTCATAGGTCTAATAGGAGAAACCAAACAGGGACCATGGGAAGGGGAAAGCGGGGGGAAGAGTTGGGGAGAGGGAGTGAGGCAAATTATGAGAGACCTTTGAATGCTGAGAACAAACTGAGGGCTGAAGAGGGAGGGGGAAGAGGTAGGGGGGTAATGTTCATGGAGAGAGGCACTTGTGGGGAAGGGCACTGGGTGTTATATGGAAACAAACTGTTAATAAAAAAATTATAAATTATATTAACATTCCCAAACAATGATTAGTGTATGAGTCTTGCATATATTTTATTATGACATAAAGCAGTTGAACATTCTATGTTAAGGATAAACTACTACAAAATCAGGAACACATAGCCAAACAATATGTCTAATTAAGTTTATCCATTTCATTTTAGATTATTTTAGAATGCTTTTAAATGCTAAGCAACTCCTCACTCTTTAGAATGCCTGAAGTGTCTTCATATTTACCTATTTTCAGTAAGAAGTACTTCATTCTTCATGTTTCAAATCATCATTGGTGGCTATAAAAAAAAAGACATGCTCTGGATTTCACTGTCACTCAAGAAAAGGTAAACAACAACATCTTTATCCCTCTGTAGAATTTTTTTAAATGTCAGTATCCAAAGATTATTCAATCATTCCATAAGCATTGCAAACACTAGAAGAATTTGTGCATATACTTAATATTCCTAATCAATGTGACACTTGAATTAATCTAATTTGTTCAGTGCAAACATGACCTTGAATTATAGAGTAGTATTCTAATG
>PISW01017294.1:0-10741 GCA_004023785.1 Mungos mungo
AATGATTAAAAAATAAACTTGTAAAATCAGATCAAAAGATACATCACAAATTATCTAAATAAAGAATGAAAGCAGATTTCTTATCAGAAAAAATGCAATTAAGACAATAGAGCAATATCTTTAAAACTCAAAGAATAAAATACTTGTTAAACTAGAATTCTATGTCCCACAGTAACACTCTTAAAAACAGATAAATGCTTTAAAATATTTTTTAACGTTTATTCATTTTTGAGAAACAGAGCATGAGTCATAGAGGGTTAGAGAGAGAGGGAGACACAGAATCTGAAGCAGGTTCCAGGCTCTGAGCCAGCTGTCAGCACAGAGTCCAAAGCAAGGCTCAAACCCATGAACCATGAGATTATGACCTGAACTGAAGTTGGATGCTTACTGACTAAGCCACCCAGGCACCCCAGGTAAATGCTTTTTTAAACATACTAAAACTGAAATAATTTTTCAGTAGCAGGTTCACCCTACAAACAATGCTTATAACATTTCTTTATCCAGAAGGAAATTATTTTCAGATATAAATACAGATCTAAACAAACGAATGAAAAAGCATCAGAATTTGTTACTACATCAGTAAATATGTAAGATTTTAAAATTATTTAAATGCCTTTAATTGCCTGTTGCAAAAATAATAAAAATGCAGTATTTAATTTACAACATACAAACAAATTTGTAAAAGAGTAAAATGTAAGAAAAGAATAGCATGAGCCAGGATGGAAAAAGTGGAATAAGAACACTGTTATTACATAATACACATAATAATATGTTATCACTTGGAGATGGACTGTAATCAGAGATGTGTACTGTACTCTCTAAAACAAGCCCCCAAGTAGTTAACATTCATAAGACCCAAATAGTTAATACTCATAAGAAAAAAAGTAGTATGGGATAGAATGTTTTAAAGAATAATTTATCCAAAAGAAAGAAAAAGAGACAAAAAGAAACAGTGGACAAATGCCAAAATGATACATGTAAATCCAACCACAACCATGAATCAAAGTAAGTATAAATACACTAAATTTCCCAATGATATATATACTACCTCTTCTTTATAGATTGATCATTCAGTGGACATTTGGGCTTTTTCCATAATTTGGCTGTTGTTAATAATGCTGCTATAAACATCAGGTTCATGTATATGTTCGAATAAGTATTTTTTAAATTTAAATTTAAATTTAAATTAGTTAACATAGAGTATAGTCTCAACTTTAGGAGTAGAACCTAGTGATACATCACTTACATATAACATCCGGTGCTCATCCCAATAATTGCCCTCCATAATGCCCATCACCCACTTAGCCCATCCCCCTACCCATGTCCATTCCAACAATCCTCAGGTTGCTCTCTGTATTTAAAAGACTCTTATGGTTTGCCTCCCTCTCTCTATCTTATTTTTCCTTCCCTTCCCCTATGGTAATATGTTGTGTTTCTCAAATTCCACATATAAGTGAAATCCTATAGCATCTGTCTTTCTCTGACTGACGTATTTCCCTTAGCATAATATCCTCTAGTTCCATCCATCCATTGCTACAAATGGTAAAGTTTCATTATTTTTGATTGCTGAGTAATATTCCATTGTGTATGTATACCACATCTTCTTTATCCATTTATCAGTCAATGGACATTTGGGCAATATTTGCAAATCAATCAATGTGATACACTACATTAATATAAGAAAGGATAAAAAACATGCGATCTTTTCAATAGATGCAGAAAAAACATTTGACAAAGATATCTCATCCTTTCTCAGGAATTTTTTTTAAGTTACTCTAGCATTATTATAATTATGAAGCCATCATATAAGTCGTGATGAGTTAACATCAATCCATTCAATAGCATGGTTTGGGAGGTACCTATCTGGCAAGTAATGTGCTGGAAGCCCATGAGAACTTCTGGGTGAACTTATTGAACACATGGGGGGCACTGAGTGTGTATCCGCCAATGAATGTGAACATGGATGGATGGATATAATGCCCCAAACTCAAAGACTAATTGCCTAAAACACACGGTAAAAGTTGAGGTAGATTACAAAAGCTCTTTGAGTTAGTGATAAAAGAAAATCACTTTCTTCTACGCCTGCCTGCCTGTCTGTCTGTCCCAGAAGGACCTATTAGGCCCAAGAAATTGGGGATTCGGAGTTCTCAGAAGAAAAAGTCCCTGAGGTTCTGGACCTACAACTACCCCTGACATTTTAGGAACTAACCAGAACCCAATTTTCTTGGCTTAAGACTCTATGCTCACATTCTCTGTAAGTGAGTCTCTGTACAAGGTGCCTGAGAGGCACCTATACCAAGATTAGCCAGAAGACAGGACAAGGGTGGGGGAACATGTCCATTCATTAAGGCCTGTGCTCCATTCTATTCCTGAGTCACTATTGCTGAAGTAGTCTGAAAAGGAGTAGTAAAGACTGCATCCTTTCTCAGGTCAGGAAGTACATATGAAAATGTATACTCTGGTAACCCCCCTTTTGCCTTCCTCTTGTTTTTTCTGATCTTTTACTAGGAGGTACCAGAGATGCAGAGAGGTAGGAATTTGTCTATAGTAGATGGATGGGTGAAGGGATTGGGGAAGTATATCATCTGGAGCTCATATTAGAGTTTTTGGGATTTTAATCTATTAATATGAAAATTTAGGAGTTTTAGGTCAAAGAATCTGCCCACAATTGCTTGACTCATTGTAAAGGAATTAAATTTAATCTATAGAACTACAGAATTGAGAACACAGACCACAGTTGGAGGATCAGTGAGAGTCAGAAGAGAGTTCCTCAGATTTCAGTTGAATCTAAAGACTTTCTAAAAGCTACTGCTGCCACAATTATGTACAAATCAAAGAGGTATCTGTCACTGGTTGGTTCAGATCAATGATGTCTGAAATGATTCTTGGGAGAGATGTCTCACAATTCTGAGTTTATGGAGTTAGGTGATCCCTAACAACTCTTCCCCTTCTTCAAACAGGGCTTCCATAGTGCTAGGCTGGGGCTTGTCCTGCAGCCTAGAAAAAAGTTTGCCCTGCAGGGTCTCTACTTTTGTCATTTCCCTTCAACCTCCTGGGCTTCTTTATCCTGTCTCTACCCACAACCAGTAGTCTTTAGCTATAGGTCTTTAGCCCTCATGCTTCATTGGCTAGCACTGACTGCAATCTAAGATTAAAAGAGAAGAGAGTAGAACATAATGGTCTCAGATACTTTACTTCTAGCAAAGAGGAGGTAGGTCAATGCTTGTTGAATCAATCGTAGATTGAAGATCAGAGAAAAGAGGAGAAAGGACGAGTCAGTGAGGGGAAAGAACAAATAAAAAATCCTCCTCCTAAGCTGTCCTATCCTGGTGCTAAACATAATTATCTCAAAGCACTTCAGGAATAAAAGAGAACATACTTCTTCCTCTATACTTCTCCATGTATACTCATGTCTTAATTGTCATTTCTTCCATGTGACTGTACTTTCCAAAGGTCATATTATGATTTTCCCTCCATGCATGCAATGAAATCCTAATTCCTTCCAAGAACACCATGACATCCCTATAGAAGAAAAGCTTACTGAGGATGTTAAGACTTGGGGCTCTGAGGTATAAGGGTTAAATGTAGGAAGTTTTCAAAGAATAGGATCAGAAGATGCAGTAAGCAAAGGTCAGATGGTAAAATCTAACTGACAAAAGTGGTGTGTAGTGGAATATTCCAAATTTGACATCCTGAGATTGTATACACTATGGGTTATTGTAGCAAGGACTGGGCTGAGCTGCTATTAGTTATGCCTCAAACATACCAGTGAATATATCTAATGGGGAAAAATGGGTAGAAATTCAGAGTTCAGTGAACATAGTGCCCAAGACAGGAGAAGGACTTTTTATCAACAGTTCGATGCTCAATGTTATTTTTCTATGGGTTTTCTAAGGGAGCAGTTATTTAGCAGGATATAAACCTACATAATTAAAATGATATTTTAAGCAAAATGAAAATTAACTAATTTTAGTTTCAGAGTATCATTTTTAACATAATTAAACTCCACCCGAAAACTCAGAATGGGGGTAGCATGGAACAATAGGAACATTTCTCTGAGTCCCTATTTGTGCTAGGTTCCACTACTCATCTGCACATATTGTTATGGTTAAATTATCATATGATACATGTGTGGTCATTAAAAAAAAAACTTGTAAAAACAAATTTAGAGACGCACCTGTCACAAACAAGTTCTTGAATAATTTTTCCTTCTCTTTACTTTTGACAAAGACATAAAATTTCTATTAAAAATAAACCTTGAACAAATTGAGCATGTATAAGATAACCATACTAACTCATTACCCTCTCTACCCTTTTTACTTATAGGGTTATCCTAGCAGCGTGGTACAAAGGATGGACTGATGAATTCACATGGGTCTGAAGGACCAAGGAGGACCTATAGGTTCACCTAGGTGAAGCAAATTGTTCTAAATCCATGTGCCTTGAGTCAGTAGCTAATTTTTTATCCAAAATTTACAGATCATAATGAAATCTATAGAAATATATGACAAAATATGACAGCACACCAAAATGGCACTATCTCCTTGGAGGTTTCAGATTTCCTCCTGAATTGTATAGTCAGGTCCCCTAGCTGGAAATTGTGGTTGTCCCTGTTTCTCAGCCTCCTCTTACTTTCAGCTATGGGGGACAATGGTGCATGAGCCACTGTACCACCTGCTCAGCTTCTTCTCCCTGCTGGACATCGTTATTTGCCTTACTGTCATCCCCAAAGTGCTGGCCATCTTCTTGTTTGACCTCAAATCCATCAGCTTCTATGCCTGTTTCCTCCAGATGTACATCATAAATTGCTTCTTTGGCATGGAGTCCTGCACGTTCATGGTCATGGCCTATGACCGCTATGTAGCCATCTGCCACCCACTAAGGTACCCATCCATCATCACTGACCAATTTGTAGCCAAGGCTATTGTCTTTATTTTGACGAGGAATGGTATTTTAACAGTGCCTATCCCCATTCTGTCATCTCGACTCCATTATTATGGGAGAAATTATTACGGGAGAAATGTTATTGACAACTGCATCTGTGCCAATATGTCTGTCTCCAGGCTCTCCTATGATGATGTCACCATCAATCACCTCCTCCAGTTTGCTGTAGGATGGACACTGCTAGGATCTGACCTCATCCTCATCTTTGTCTCCTACACCTTCATACTGCAAGCTGTGCTGAGACTCAAGGCAGAGGGTGCTGTGGCAAAGGCCCTGAGCACATGTGGCTCCCACTTCATCCTTATCCTCTTCTTCAGCACCATCCTTGTGGTCTTTGTGCTCACTCTTATGGTGAAGAAGAAGGTGTCCTCTGATGTGCCAGTCTTGCTCAATGTCCTCCACCATGTCATCTTCTCAGCCCTCAACCCCATTGTGTATGGAGTGGAAACCCAAGAGATCAAGCAAGGGATCCTGAGATTACTAAAAAAAGGGTGGTGGTAATAATGACAACTGGATTTCTACATCCCTCATATAGGATGATTTTTTTAGCCAATAATGAGTGCTTGGGCTAAAATCCTATCTCTAAATTATAATATCAAAGTAGGTAAATTGAATATTGTGTCTTCTTTAACAAAACTTAAGTTTCTTCTTAAGTTTTCCTTTTTCTTACTTCTCCCTTAGGAATATCCTTGACCCCTTTTGCTTTTTCCTATACATATCATCTAATTCTAACAAAAAACTGGGACTTCTTGTGGCAGGTTCTAAAGTGAGTAATTTCTGTTCCTGAGTATACAGTTATTAATATGTCATGCCTTTGCATTCTTGAATATATAATTGTGGATATTCTGGGGTACAGTGGGGTAATATGTGATGTGTTCTTATTCTCATTTACACAGAAGGCAGCATATTGGAAACAAAGACATAGGACTAAAATCTCAGACCTGAACAATGGAAGGTTTAGTGGCCTGTAAATGGGTCTGAAACTGGGTGTTCCTTCAAAATGAGCATTGCAAGAAGAAAGAGTTTTGCATGGATTTTCAATTTGTGTAAAAATTAGCAATGAGTTTCATGAGATTTAGGAGACTCCTAAAAATTCTTCTCCCCAGTGGATTTGTGCTTTCAACATTTATTTTATAGAAGTAGGGAGTCATAGTTTATGGTATGAAAATAGACTCCTGCCAATGAGTTAAAGATTTCAAGGATTGCAATGTATTATCCAATAATAATAATTCAAAACTTAATATATGAATATTGCTTTCATGTTAACTGGATAGTTTTTAGCATATTTTCTGCCCTGGGAATTCTGTGGGCTATTAAAACACAAAAATAGGATATTGTTGCTGTCAGGAGCTCAACGTCTGGTTAGGGGGGATACAAATATGAGTTTCAGGAATACATTCATCTCAAAGGAGAGCATGAGTAATGGAATAAGATACCTATGGATAGTAAGGTGCCTGGCACATAAGAAAGGGTTGGATAGAGAAGTAAAGTCTGGGGACACTTGGGTAGCTCAGTCAATTGAGCTTCCAACTCTTGATTTCAGCTCAGGTCATGATCCAGCATTGTGGGATCAAGACCCACATCAGGCTCCATGCTGAGTGAGTAGTCTACTTAAGATTCCCTCCTACTCTTCCTCTGCCCCTCCCCTGCTGGCACTCATGTGCTTTCTTTCTTTAAACAGAAAAAAAAGAGAGAGAGAGAGAGAGAGTTAAAGGTCTGAATTATAAGCCTTCCACTACTTTCAGAAACAAAGGTGAGTTTTGAGAACTAATTAGGTTGTCTCACTGTGTGCCGTGTTACTCATCAGCTACTCCTGAGGTTAGTGAACAATTTGTTTTATATCTTTTCTAAATATAAGCTTTTGTGCCTCAATAATAACTTATAAGTGTTTTTCCTTGTTTATACTATGGAAGAAAAATTTCTCAGCAGTCTAATGCCAATATTGTCCCACAAATCTGGGTCTTTTAGCTTTCAATAATCCATCATTTGCCTATGTATGTTTCCATTCTGCGAAATACTGTCCATTCATGTTGTATCTCTCAGTGATTACAGTGAATTGATAATTCATTTCTCTTCTCCTGGGTATCACTGTGACCTGCTATTTTTAAACTTAGCATAAACTCACATAATTAAGATATAATAGTTAAAAGCACGTAATCAACGTTCTAACTGGGAATAATATATTCCTCAAAAGTTAAAAAAAAAGGCAGATTTAATTAGGTTTATACCATAGATACCCTTTAACATGGTTACTTGAAAAATAATTACAAAAACTCTCATTCTCTCACCCATTTCAACATCAAAAAAGTGATTTCGTTTAAAGTATGCATAAATGAGTACCAATAGGAAGGTCTCAAAAATACAAAGATATAATATGCTAAAGTAAATTCAAATTCAAATTTCCTATCTTTTGGGAAACATTACAAATCCACTAGTTTAAACATTATCATATATTAACATCTGCTTGTCAAAGGACCAAAACTTTCAGGACTAATCTCTAGAAGGGTCACATTGTTTAACAAACCCAGGTATTAAAAAAACTGGTAATGCCTATAAAAAGGCTTTGATAGCAGATTTGACACTGCAGGGCGAAAAATACAAAGAATAAAAAGGCATAGAAATGTAAACTATTTAAACTAAAAACAGAAAGAAATAAGACTGAAAAAAATGTAGGTGACCTCATGGCAGATGAGATAGTATTAAGCTGTCTAGTAACCATGCACTTGGTAGTTGAAGGCATAGAAAGACTGGAATTAAGGGCAAAAAATGTAGGGACAATATATTGTAATTTATAAAATAAGTAGAAATAAAGTACATAGTAAAAATAGAAGGATAAGAAGGGGTGAAATGGAAGTAAACTTTTATGAGTTAGTATTTTATTTGTGAAGCAGAATAATATTACTTGAAGGCTCACTGTTAATACAAAGATGCATGTTTTAAACACTGCAACTGACAACAGCAAAACTTTTTCAAAAAAACATATTTTGGAGGGTGTCTGAGCAGCTCACTTAGCCTTGATTTTGGCTCAGGTCATGATCTAACAGTTCATAGGATGGAGCCCTGCATTGGGCCCCAGGCTGTTGTCAAGTCTACTCAGGATAACTCTCTCCCTGCCCCTTCTCCTTTTATTCTTTTTCTCTCTCGCAGAAATAAATCACATTTTGGGGTGCTTGCCTGGCTCAGTCAGTTAAGCATCTGACTCTTGATTTAGTCTCAGATTATCATCTTAAGTCATAAAACAGAGTCCCACATGTGCCACTTCCTAAGATTCTCTCTTCCCCATCTCTCTGTTCCTCTCACTGCTTCTCTCTCTCTACAATAACAAATTTTTAAATAATTAAAATAAAAGTAAACATTTAAAAAATAAATCAATAGAAAGTCCACATTTTCAAGGCTTCATAGTCTCTATTGCAACTACCATGCCAAACAGAAAAAAAAGAAGCCTTGAATGGTCGTTAATCACATCAACCTAGCAAATGTACATGGTTAGATCAATGGTTCAGAAAGGGGTGGCAATTTTGACCTCCAGGATGCATTTGGCAATGTCTAGAGATACTTTTTCTCATTACAACCATGGTGGGTGGAGGTGTGGAAGGAAATGTGGTGCTACTGACAATTAGTAAGCAGAGGCCAGAATGCTGTTGACTATCCCACAACATATAAGGCAGATTCACACACACCATTAAGAACTGTCTGACCAAGACATCAATGCTACTTGAGAAACTCAGGTCAAAAAAATCCAAATAAAAGCCAGAAATAGACATAATTGGATTTGGAAGGGAAAAAACGTCAGTCCCATCTATATGCAGTTAAGAAGAAATCCATGTTCAATACAAAGGCACAGGCAGTACAGTACTTCAACACACAGTGCTGGAATAACTAGTCATCCATCTACAAAAAGAGAGATGATAGATAGATAGATAGATAGATAGATGCAGAGAGAGAGAGAGAGAGAGAGAGAGAGAGAGACAGAGAGACAGAGATGCAGATAGATAGAATGATAGATCATAAACTGACAGAAAACCTTACAACCTTGACAAAAATTTACTCAAAATGGATCATGGACCTCAACATAAAACGCCAAACTATAAAAGTGCTAGAACGTAACATAGGTCAGAAACCTAGACCATTGGGTATAGGATGCCTTTTTAGATACAACACCAAAGACACAATCCATGAAACAAAGAATTGATAAGCTTTCAAGTTAAAAACTTTTGCTCTGAGAAAATCAACGTCCAGATAATGAGAAGACAAGCTGTAGACCCAAAAAAACTACTTGCAAAGAGCACATACCTTACCAAAGAAGATACACAGATAGCAAATAAATATCACATATCCTAAACAGAGAGCTCTGCGGAACTTCAGATCTAGTGGAAGTAGTACATGCTATAACTATGAACAAAAATCCACACACTCCTACACATTTACCTATTTTAGGTCTATAATAGAAGTTTACAATAAAATTGACAGTAAGAGTACTTTTGGTTAAGAATTAACTATAGGTCATTTGCCTGTAGATTCCTTTCATAAAAAAAGAAAATGCACACAATGGTAATTAAACAGCAATCAAAAAGAATGAAGAGGACTTACAAGAGCAACATGGACAGTTGTTCATGACTTACTTTTGAGTGAAAACAAAGTATAACAGATTTATGATCAGACTTATGATCCAATATTATTTATAAAATTAAGTCCAAATTTTCCTCCCATAGGTGAACATGTAGCCATATAAGCATACTTAAGAATAATTCTAATTATTACATATTGTAATTACACTGCACCTATCACTTTTCTAAAGAGAAGGAACAGGGTGAAGTTGAGCTCTGCAGCAGACAGGGAAATAAAAACAGACCAAGAGAAGGCATTTAAAGAAACTGATGCTGATGCTGTAGTATAAAGAACATGGTCAATGGTATTGTAATTGTGTTCTATGGTGTTTTATGGTGACAGATGGTAGCAAGTACTGTAGTGAGCTGTATACACTCAGTGAATCACCATGTTGTACCCCTGAAACTAGTGCAAGATTGTGTGTCAACTACAAACAAGTTTTTTAAATGAAACATAAAAAAGAAAAAACAAACTGACGATGTTTGCTCTCATAATATGAGGATGTGAATAATTCACATGAGGCTTAAAATGAAATAGAAACAAATCCTATCTCCTACTATACAGTTGTACAAACATCCCATTTGAAAAATCTTCTATTACAGCAATACCTGGGTAGCCCGTCGGTGGAGCATCCAACTTTGGCTCAGGTCATGATCATGGGTTCGAGCCCCTTGTCAGGCTCTGTGCTGACAGATAGCTCAGAGCCTGGAGTCTGCTTCAGATTCTGTGTTTCCCTCTCTCTCTGACCCTCTCCTGCTTGCACCGTTTCTCTCTCTGTGTCTCTCAAAAAATAAAGAAAAAACATTAAAAATTTTTTAAAAAACTTTTCTTTTTAAAGCTAAAGGCAGTAACAAGAGATGAAGAAGGGCAGTATGTCATAATTACAGGGTCTATCCATCAGGAAGAGCTAACAATTATAAATTACTACGTACCAAACATGGGAGCACCCAAATATATAAAACAGTTATTCACAAGCAGAAACCATCTTACTGATAAGGATGTGCTAATTGCAGGGGATATCAGTACTCCATTTACAGCAACGGTTGGATCAACTACACAGAAAATCACTAAGGAAAAAATGTACCTGAACGGCACATTGGAACAAATGGATTTGACAGGTATATTTAGAACTGTGCATACTGAGGCTATGGAATGCACTTTCCTCTCAAGTGCACATGGCACATTCTCC
>PISW01017295.1:0-10855 GCA_004023785.1 Mungos mungo
TTTTTTAAAGGTGTAATTAAAGGATATTGAAGAAAACAGGTATTAAACATATTATAAAGCTACAGTAATACAGAAGGTATGATATTGGCACAAGACTAGAAATATAGATCAATGAAACACCATAGAAAACCAAGAAATACACCTTGGTACAGAAAAGAATTAATTACAGGATCAAGAAGATATTTGGGATCAATGAGGGAAAAGAGAATTATTCAACAGTAGTGTTGATACAATTTATTGACTAGTTAGAAGGGGGAAAAACCCTAAACACCGTCCTCAAATCATTGCTAAAATACAGATGCATTCAACATATTTACGTATATTGTGTCTTTAAACTTTTGCTTACATAAAAATATTTCTATAACATAAAGCAGGTGAGGCTATTGGGTAATCTTGGCAATGAGAGATGAGAGTCCTTTCTAAACATACAAAGAGATGAAAACTAGAGACAAAGCATTGTGAAGTATACTGTAAGTTATCAAATTATAAACTGTAAAGAGTGGTGAGAGAAACGGCCTATATGGCAAAGCCTGATGCCCTTTATATACAAAGACGTCTTTCTAAATAACAATAATAATAGAAATATGCTCCGATAGAAATATGAACAAAGTATAAAAGTATATATGTATTCAACACAGTGAGAGACAAAAGCATCTAATAAACTCATAACTCTTTCACCTCTGTAGTGATTTAGGAATTCTAATTAAAAGAGGCACCTGGGGGGCTCAGTCGGTTCAGCATCTGATTCTCGGTTTCAGATCAGGTCATGATCTTGCGGTTCATGGGTTTGAGACCTGCATGGGGCTCTGTGCTGAGTGTGGAGACTGCTTGGGATCTCCCCCTCTCTCTCTGACCCTCTTCTGCCTGTGCTGGCACACACGCTCCCTCTCAAATAAACTAAAAAAAGAAGAGTAGTTAAGAAAATAATGAGATATCAGTTTTCATATATAAACTATACCTTTTATGATACCACCCAAACTGGTGAGGAGGAAGTGAAATGACAGGATTCTAAATTATTACTTCCTTTCTGAGAGATAATTTGTCAATATAAAAAAAGTAATAAAATGCCTATACAAGTTGACCAGAAAGTTCCACTTTTAGAGTTTATTCCTGAGGAAATAATTAGAGATGCAGCCAAAGAATTATGTTTCCTTTAAGGGAATTCATTGCAGTTCTGTTGATGGTTATAAGCAACAGTTGACACAAACTATGTGTGTCTGAAGCAGCGGCTGGTTGAATAATCCAAGGACAATGGGGCTCCTGGGTGACTCAGTCGGTTAAGTGTCCAACTTCAGCTCAGGTCATGATCTCATGGTTCCTGAGTTCAAGCCCTGTGTCGTGCTGTGCTGACAGCTCACAGCCTGGAGGCTACTTCAGATTCTGTGTCTCCCTCTTTCTGCCCCTCCCCTGCTCATGCTCTGTGTCTGTCTGTCTGTCTTTCTCAAAAAAGTGAACACACTTTTAAGAAACTAATAAAAAAAACTAATAAAAGAATAATCCAAGGATGGGAAAATATGCAGTGGATTAAATTTAGAGAAAGACAAAAAATATCAAAGCTCTTCTGGGTCTGAGAGGGGCTCCAAAACCGACTGACTCCTTCCCTCAGACTTTGGGGATTCTTGCTTACACTTTCATCAGGACGTGTATTCAGGAAGCAATTCTGGTTTTGAAGATCCGCCAACGCGGGACTTAACGCTAGGGGGAGCTGTTTAGGAGCGGTGTTCCATTTGCAACGTTTATAAGGACATTCAATGTGTTAAAATTACACATTTAAAAGTGAAAACCCCATTCTCCTTAAGTCTTTAAGTTTAACTTGGAAGATTTTCTTCTTTATATTAATAAATCTGATGACATAACACAAAGAATAAACGGTCAGGAATCATATTTTTTATTTATTTTTTATTTTTTATGTTTATTTGTTTTTGAGAGAAAGAGAGACAGAGCACGAGTAGGGGAGAGGCAGAGAGGGAGGGAGACACAGAATTCGGATCAGGCTCCAGGCTCTGAGCTGTCAGCACTAAGCAGATGCGGGGCTTGAACCCACGAACAGCGAGATCATGACTTGAGATCATGACCTGAGCTGAAGTCAGGCGCTTAACCAACAGAGTCATCCAGGAACCCCAAGAATCAAATTTTTAAAGACCAGCAAGTGACACGGGAAAATAGGCTGTGTTAAGAATAAAAAAGCCAGGGCATAATATATGTACAGTATATTTTGACATTCCCGTACACTCCAAAATGTCTATAAAGAGACACGTAGGGAGATCACTGAATGATTTTCAATTTTTTATTTCTATGTTTTTGAATTGTCTGAATCTTGAAAATCGTGTGGGTGTTAATTTTATAATTATAAAACAAACTATTTTAATTTTGCAAAGAAATTAAGCAGAAATAAGAATGATGTTACATGATTTCCTTTTTTAAAATTGTTTTTCCTGAGAGACTATTGAATGCTGAAAATGAACTGAGAGTTGAAGGGGAAGGGGGAGGGGGGAAAAGAGGGGGTGGTGATGGTGGAGGGCACTTAAGGGGAAGAGCACTGGGTGTTGTATGGAAAACAATTTGACAATAAAATATTATGGAAAAAAAAAGTAAATAACATTAAAATTTTTTTAAAATAGTTAAAAAAAAAAGTAAATAACATTAAAATTTTTTTAAAATAGTTAAAAAAAATTGTTTTTGGCAATGGAATTCCTTTTCAAATGAAATCTCACTGGGAAATGGGCATTTGAACAAATAAAAAAAAACTGGTTGTGGCACCTGGGTGACTCCGTCGGTTGAGCGTCTGACTTCAGCTCAGATCACGATCTTGCGGTTCATGAGGTCAAGCCCCACATAGGACTCTATGCTGACAGCTCACAGCTCAGAGCCTGGAGCCTATTTCCGATTCTGTGTCTCCCTTTCTTTCTGCCCCTGCCCCACTCGCACTCTGTCTCTCTCTCAGAAATAAACATTAAAAAAAAAAAAAAAGCAGCTCTGCTGAATAAGGGTGGTGGATGCGAACCTCACCTGCCGGCTCTCCTTCCTGCCCCCACCTGACCTGTGTCTTCTCCCACCCCAGTGCCCAGCACCTGGGCGCTTCAAAGAACCCCAGGGCATCATGGGACTTAATTTAAAAATTCTTATTTTAGATAACCATCCACTGGTATGGAAGCCTTCCATGGAATACTCATATGTATTAAAAATAGATTATAAAAGAACTTTCATGGAGCGCCTGGGTGACTCAGTTGGTTAAGCATCCAGCTTTGGCTCAGGTCATGACCTTGTGGTTGGTGAGTTCAAACCCTGAGTCAGTCAGACTCTGTGCTGACAGCTCAGAGCCTGGAGCCCACTTTGGATTCTGTGTCTCCCTCTCTCTCTCTCTGTACCTCTCTTGCTCACAGTCTGTCTGTCTCAAAAATAAACATTAGTTGGGTACCTGGGTGGCTCAGTCGGTAAGCGTCCAGCTTTGGCTCAGGTCATGATCTCATGGTCTGTGGGTTCAAGCCCTACATCAGGCTCTGTGCCTGACAGCTCAGTGCCTGGAGCCTGCTTCAGATTCGGTATCTCTCTCTCTCTCTCTGACCCTCCCCTGCTTGCACTGTCTCTCTCTGTCTCTCAAAATAAAATTTAAAAAACATAAAAAGTTTTTTAAAAACATTAAAAAAATAAAATCTTTTTAAAAAAATAAAATTAAAAAGTTTCAGCATAAGATCCCTTTTTTGAAACTCACTATATTTTATAGAATTGCATGGTCATCTGAATACACATACAGGCACCGAGTAGTGGAAAGAAATATGCTGGAGTGTCCAATTTTGTTATATCTGAATGTAGAGCCAAGGCTGCATTTAATTTTTTTTAAATTTTTGCTCATCGGTATTTTCTTTTTTTTAAAATGTTTTTATTTATTTTTTATATTTATAATAGTTTATTGTCAAATTGGTTTCCATATAACACCCAGTCCCTCTCCCCACAAGTGCCCCCCTCCATGACCATCACCCCCTTCCCTCTCCCCCACCCCCTTCAGTATTTTCTAACTTGTCTCCAATAAACGTATTGCTTCTACAATAAGAAAAAAAATGCCCTTTTTTCAAGGTGAGCAGAGTTGAGAGAATGATTTATTTTGATACAGTCTAGTGTTCTTTTTCTGCCAGTAAGAGATCCAGGTAATATTTGAGAATTATGGGTTTAGGTCTAATTACTTTTTTTCTTAAAAAGCCACCGTACTCTGTTCAAGCATATTTTATATCCAATAAAACTCAAATCCTAAGCGTGTGGCTAGATGGACGTTGGCATATATATATTCTGGTGCCTGCATTATTGTTGGTGTCGCTCCTCTCTTCAACTTTTATTTCTAATTCCCAAGCTGCCTAAACTTTGTTATTGAGGTATAACCGACTTGTGATAAACTGTACATATTTAAAGGATACAATTCGGTCAACTTTAATGTGGGAGGAAACTCCGGTGTTCCTGGGCTTCAGTTCTGGGTCTAGATCTTTCTTGACCTTGGGTAAACTATTGAATCTCTCTGCCCCCACTTTTCTTACCTGTGGCTCATATTTCCATTAATTTGTAGGAGTCTTCAGAGGATGTGTGTAGCCAGGCAGGACAGCCTCTAGCATACACCTGGTGCCTAATAAATAAGGGCTGTTGTGGATCCTGTCTTTTTCCAAATAGGAAACCTGAGGGGGAGCCAGGGTGGCTCAGTTGGTTAACCGTCTGTCATGGTTTCGGCTTAGGTCATGATCTTCTGGTTTGTGAGGAGTCCCGCACTGGGCTCTGCACTGATAGTGCGGAGCCTGCTTGGGATTCTCTCTCCCTTTGTTTCTGTGCCTCTGTCTCTTGGTCTCTCTCTCTCTCTCTCTCTCTCTCTCTCTCTTTCTTTCTTTCTCAATAAGTAAATAAACTTTAGGAGGGGAAAAAAAAAAAGGAAACCTGAGACCCAGGGAGGTTGAAATGTGCTTCAGGCCACAGCTAGGCAGAGAGTAGGGCTCACTGCATGACCCGACTCTTCCTGTTGGAAACCTTTAAGGGCGCCTCCTCCAGAGGGGACCCCAAACAGTGTGAGGAGGGTCATCTAGCGGCCATGAAGTGGGAGAACCGGGAGAACCGGGGCCTCTCCAGCCACCCGGCCTGCCGCCTTGCCGGGAACTCTGGCTGCAGAATGAGTGATGGAGCCAACGCGCAGTCTCGCCTCCGGCAAATCGCTCGGCTGGCAGCCTCAGTTTCCTCATCTGTTAAAGGGGGACCTGAGATCAGCGATGACCATGTTTGGGGACGACCGTGAGCCACACGAGATAACAGCTCGAATCGATTTTTAAAGCTCTGCAGAAGTGACCCGATGGTTCAACATTAAGCTCTTTGAGAGAAATGTCAGGATTCAACAGCAGAAAGGACCTCAAGAGCCATGTAGTTTCCTATAGGTTTCTAGTCCCTCTAGTGATGTAATAATAATCACATTAATTAACAAAAGACCCCCCCATGTGTCCTTTGGGCCCGCTAGGTGCACTGCTAGACAACTGTTCAGATACCATTCCGTCGATTTTTCACCACAAACAGGCTAGGTAGACGGTATCATCAACTCCACTTCACAGGCGAGAAAATAAAACCCAAGGGAGTTTAAGTTCATTGTCCAAAGGCACACGGCTGAGAATCTTCTAGTGCAAGGCATGTGCTACTGTAACTGTATTTCTGATTCTTTCAGAAATAATGGAAGAAGAAACACCTCCTAACTCATTTCATGAATCCAGGAAGACCTTGACACCAAAGCCTGCTAAGAACACTATTTTAAAAACCATGAGAATTATAGACCGATATTATCCATGAACACAGACCCAAAAATTCTCAAGAAAGTAATATATATGGGCGCCTGAGTGGCTCATTCTATTGAGCGTCTGACTTCGGTGCAGGTCATGATCTCACAGTTTTTGGGTTCAAGCCCCGCGTCGGGCTCTGTGCTGACAGCTCAGGGCCTGGAGCCTGCTTCGGATTCTGTGTCTCCTTTTCTCTCTGCCCCATCCCTGCTCACACTCTCTCAAAAATAAACATTAAAATATTAAAAAAAGAGAAAGTGATATATACCAATAATACATCACAACCACGCAAGGTTTATTCTAGCAGTCCAAGCGGTTTTCAACATTTAAAAAGAAATTCCCCAGATTAAAAAAAGAAGAAAAGTCATGTGGTGATCATCTCAAAATATACAGAAAGATCACTTGATGAATTCAATACCAATTTATGATTTTTTAAAGCAGCTATAATCTCAAAATAAATAGAACATCCTCTAACTGATAAAGGGTAATAATAACAAAAATTACAAATAAATAAATGTTAATGGATTAAGTACTTACCATTGAAGAGTGGGTCCAAAACAAAGATATCGGCTCTAACTAGTTGTACTAAATACTGCACTGGCGATCCTGCCTGGGATAAGGCGGCAAGATGAACAAATAAAAGGCACAAAGATGGGAAAGAAAGAAATAAAACTGTCTTTACTCATAGATATTGTGACTTTTAATCCCAAGGAATCTATAAAAACAATACTAGAATTAATAAGTGAATTTAGCAAGGATTCAGAATACCCAGGACAATCAATATACCAAAAAAAATGTAATTCTATATATTAGTGACAAGCAAATGCAAAATTACATCAGAGGAATATCATTTATAATAACATCTAATAGCATGAAATACTTAGGGATAAAATTTGCAAAATATGTGCCAGACATCTACATTGAAAACTACCAGAGAATACAAAGATAAATGAAAGAAAACCTAAGTAAATGGAGAGTGGAATAGAAGCTTAAACATCATTTTGTCCAAACATATCTATGAAATTCAGTGAAATACAGCCGAAGTTACAGTGGCCTTGTTTTAGAAATCGACAAGCTAGTTGTGATTGATTTGAAAATACAAAGGACTTACAATAATCAAAACAATTAAGATAAAAGACAAATGATAAGTACTTTCAGTACTGGACTTCAGAATATACTGTAAAATGACAGAAATCAAGACAGTGGCCATTAGCATAGTCACATATATTAATGAACTCGAACAGAGTCAGAACTAGACCCATTCACTTGTGGTCATGTAAAGGGGTTTGGTGCAGAAAGACCATCTTTTCAACAAATGGTCCTGGCTGATGGGTACAAGCCACGATTCCTACCTTACACCACACACAAAAATAAACTGAAAATGCAATCACTCATTCTACACCATATCACCAAACTGCAGCTTCATATCTAATCTAATTCCTGTTTCAAGTTCCCCCAGAAATGTAGTCTTAAATGTAATTTTCTAGTCAGTACCAATAGTCTGCCACTTGGCACTCTTCATGTCCCCCCACAAGATGAGGTCATCCATCCAATGAAGCCCTTTGGTCCCCCAAAGTGTAAGGACGCAGGTCTGATTCAGTCTTCCCCTGTACTTAAAGGGGAAGCTGCCAGCTTCTCCGGATCATTGGCCAATGGAAGGGCGCACATTGCCCAGGGAAGGAGGGACAACTCTTGTGGCACCCAATCAGGAGAGGCCAGCTAACACCTTTGACCTTTCTAGGGGCAGGCCTAAAGATGGAGGCTAGTCATGCCTTGCCCTACTTGAGGGTCTTATTCACTCCCTATGTGAAGGTCCCGGGCCCACTCTGTGATTGGTTGATAATGTAAATGTTGTGATTGGCTCCCACTACTGCCAGTATTGATGGGGGTTAGGGAATGGATCGCTGTACCTCTGTCGTCATTTCTTGTAATGCCCCCTACCTAAAAAAGCCCCTACGCTGCCATGTTTGGGGCTCTCTCCACGTGGCCAGCAGGTTGGTGGGGTCTGTGAGCCCAAGCTTAAGCCCGTAGTAAAGCCCTTTGCTTTTGCATGCATGACTCGGTCTCCCTGGTAGTCTATGGTTTTTTGGGGGGGCGATATTGGAAACTTGGGCATAACAAAAGGAGAGTGACCTCACCTAAGCTTTTTTCTGCTTATGAGTTCCTTGTCCTGTCTTTAAAACCTTTTCCTTCCTGTAATCCTTGTAGAGTTCACCTCTACATGCTACTTGTCAGATGCTGCCCAAATCACAAACTGTTTACTAAAGCCAATTAGATCTTCAAGTTTCCTTAATTGAATTGTTTTTTTAAAAGTGCAGATGAAGATTTCCTGAAGAGGACATAAAAATCACTAACCCCTTCCCCAAGAAAGAAAAGAAAAGAAAGAAAAGAGAGAAAGTAATGAAAAAGAGTGAAAAGAAAGAAAAGAGAGAAAGAAAGAAAGGAAAGGAAGAAGTAAATTAAAAAAGAGAGAGAAAGACAAGCAGACAGAAAGAAAGAGAGGGAGAAACG
This sequence comes from Mungos mungo, assembly GCA_004023785.1. Taxonomy (NCBI): domain Eukaryota; kingdom Metazoa; phylum Chordata; class Mammalia; order Carnivora; family Herpestidae; genus Mungos; species Mungos mungo. The sequence goes on from PISW01017295.1 coordinate 8,304, forward strand.
GAGGGAGGGAACATGGGAGTGAGGAAGGAAGGAAGGAAGGATGAGAAAGAAAGAAAGAAAGAAAGAAAGAAAGAAAGAAAGAAAGAAAAAGAAAGAAAGGAGGACCAACAGGAAACACTGCTAAATTGAACTTCAAAGGAACTGGAAACGTCTGCTCTTTAGAAGACACCAGTAAGAAGCTGAAAAACGATGCCACATCATGGACAAAATACATACATCTGACAAAGGACTTGTATCCAAAACATGAAAGGAACTGTTTTGAGTCAATCATAAAAATGGACTCAACTTGAAGAGTCATTCCTTAAAAACATAAACAAATGGCCAATAATCACCTGAAAAGAGGCTCCACATCATGAAAAGGTAAAGAATTGCATGTTCAGGGCACCTGGACGGCTCAGTCGGGGTCGGACTTCAGCGCAGGTCATGACGTCATGGTCTGTCAGTTTGAGTTCCGTGTCAGGCCCTGTGCTCTCAGCCCAGAGGTACTTTGGATCCTGTCTCCCTCTCTCTCTGCCCCTCCCCGCCTCTCAAAACTAAATAAACATTAAAAAGAATTGAAAAAAAAGTTGCACATTCAAACCAAAGTGTGATATGCCACACACTGAAATGTCTGAACATAAAAAAAAAGAAAGAAATTAAAAAAAAACAAACCATGAGAATCACTGATGAATATGCAGGAAACTGGAAGTCTCACACTGGGGCTGCAAAATGGAAGAACTGCTTTGGAAAATAGCTCGTCAGTTTCCTACAAAGTGAAACTCGCATCTACCCAATGACCCAGCAATTTCGCTTCTAAAAATTTAGCCAAGGTAAACAAAAACATTCATCCACATAAAGACTTGTACACAAATTTCCTGCCATCTTACGCCCCGGAGCATGCATGAAATTGGAAACAGCCACATGTCTATCAACAAGAAAGCAGATAAACTGGGGTATGTTTCCACATTTGCATACCATGTAGCAGTAAAAAGAAACAAACCACTGATACATATTAAAAGGTGGGATGAATCTCAAAAACACTTTGTTGTGTCAGAGAAGACAGACACAAAAGAATACATAATGCTCAACTCCACCTACATAAAGTTCCAGAAGAGACAAAACTGCACTCTGGCAGGAGAACTCAGATCAGAGATTGCCTGGGTGGAAGGAACAAGTCCAAAATAAAGTCCTTTTCCCCCTACGGAGCAAACCAAGACTCAATTACAATCACAACCCACCCCAGGAACGTGACCATTTAACAATCAATCCGAACTTTCCTTGTCTGCACTGGTGAAGTAATCTACATAAAAAAATCTACATTTAAAATCTACATATGGGTGCCTGGGTGGCTCAGTGGGCTAAGCGGTTAAGGGTCCCACTCTTGATCTCTGCTCAGGTCGTGATCTCACAGTTTGTGAGACTGAGCCCTGCCTTGGGCTCTACGCTGACCGTACAGAGCCTGCTGGGGATTCTCTCCCTCTCTCTCTCCCTCTCCCCTGTTCTCTCTCTCTCTCTCTCTCTCTTTCTCAAAATAAATAAGTAAACTCTAAAAAATCTCTCAAAATAAATAAACTCTAAAAAATCTACATAATCTACACATATATTTTATTTACATAATGTCACATAATCTATATAAAGTGTAGATCTACATAAAAACTACATAATCCACATTAATAATCTAATTTTCACATTAAACAAAACCCCTGCCTTTCCTTTCTCCCCAAGACAATGAAACAATCCTTTCTTTATTCTTACTAATAAAGTCTTGCCCCCTCTCAACTCCCTGCAAAAACCTTTCAGACAGCCAGTTAGATCTTCAAATGTACTCACACTACGAAGGGACAGGAGGAAACTTTCTGTTGTAATGCTAGTATTCTGTATTTTGATGGGGCAGTGGTTCCATGGGTATATACATTTGTCAGAATCATGATATACCTTTAAAATGCATCCATTTTATGGTTTATGAATAGATTGCACAACAATAAATTTGACTTAAAAAATAATAAAGTTCCCTAGGCATATCTTCGGTCCATTGAAGGGTGGACACCACTTATCTCTGCCAGACTGCTTCGGTCTCCTTTACCTTGTCATGGCAATTCACACAATACCTGCGCTCCAGAAGTACTCCATACAGAATGCCACTGAAAGAAGGCGCCGTGGCCGGGCCTGTTAGTTGGAGGAGTGAGGGGAGGAGCAGGATCCCAAGTCTGAACAGAAGAAGACAAGAACTGCTCTCTGCTATAAATCTCTTCCACCACAAGATGGCATCAGAGAGCACGAAGGAAGCCATTCCTAATCAATCCAGCAGATGGCAGCAGACCCATATCAACCTCTAATGACACCGAGTTGAGTTTCCAGGATCTTTTGTGTCCTGGGCATCTCAGGATTTCTTTTCTCCAGTTGTGCTCTCTCTGCCCGGAACATCTGACAGGCAGAAAACTGAGAAGTGGGAGACGATGGGTGTCTACCCACGAGCCCCACCTTTGCCTGACACTGTCTCCCACCCTTAACAGGCGGTACCTCCTATCCTCAGCCCTGTATCATGAGCAAGAGTTTATTCTAAAGACAAGTGA
>PISW01017296.1:0-10737 GCA_004023785.1 Mungos mungo
TGCTGGGTCATAGGGGAGTTCTATGGATAGTTTTTTGAGGAACCTCCACACTGTTTTCCAGAGCGGCTGCACCAGTTTACATTGCCACCAACAGTGTAGGAGGGTGCCCGTCTCTCCACACCCTCGCCAGCATCTATAGTCTTTTAATTTGTTCATTTTAGCGACTCTGACTGGTGTGAGGTGGTATCTCAGTGTGGTTAAAAATGCTATTTTGATTTTAGGCTCCAGTTATAGGCGAAAGAAGTCCAGAATAGGATGGTTTACATTTCTAGGGCTGCACGCATGTGGCACACAGGCCGTCCTTCCCTTATCTCTTGCCTATGGAAGGTGCCGTTGATGAATCGTGCTGGTCTTACTTGCCGGGTTCAAAGGCAATTTTAGACGCCTTCTCCACACAGCCTTTCCGTCACCTTCCAGCAGTCAACGGCACTTGAGATAAAACCAATTTGGCATCCCTGAGACGTTCTACTTCACACTTCTTCCATCACCCCCCATTCTAAGTACAGGGTTGAGGCTCCCTATTTTAAGAAACATATTTATGCAGTGAGGCTTAATCGGGCAGTTCCACTGGAGTGTTTTGGAAATCTGTGAAACATGTTTCTTGGTGTTGTGTCATTTTTTCCTGTTATCAACCTCCCCAGGTTTTTTAAAAAAATTTTCGTGGCCAAATATACATAACTTACAATGTACTGTGTTCACTATTTAAAAACTTTTTAAATGTTTTTTATATTTTTTGAGAGAGAGAGAGAGACACAGCAGGAGCAGGGGAGGAGGGTGAGAGAGAGAAGAAGGAGACACAGAATCCAAAGACAGGCTCCAGGCTCTGAGCTGTCTGTCAGCACAGAGCCCAACGTGAGACTCGAACCCACTGACAGCTCATGATCTGAGCTGAAGTCAGATGCTTAGCTGACTGAGCCACCCACAAGCCCCTATTTTCACCATTTTTAAGTGGAGAGTTCAATGGCATTCACATGGTCGAACTTTTCTCAGAACTCTTTCATCATCTCACACTGAATCTCTGTGTCCATTAAACACTCCCCCGTCTACTTCCACAGCCCTTGGTAATCGCGTTCTGCTTTACATGTCAATGAACTTGACTACTTTGGATAGCACATACAAGTGGAATCATACAGTATTTGCCGTTTTGTGAATGGCTTATTTGCCTTCACACGATCTCTTTAAGGTTCATCCAGGCTTCAGTGTGGAGCAGAATTTCCTTCTTTTTTAAGCCTGAATAATACTCCATTGTTCGGATGTGCCATATTTTGTTTATCCCTTCAGCTGTTGGTGGACACTTGGATTGTTTCACTTTTTCGTTATTATTAATGATGCTTCTGTAAACATGGCTGTACAAGGATCTGTTTGAGACTCTCCTTTCAATGCTTTTGGGTATATACTCAGAAGTAGAATTGCTGGAAATACGGGAATTCTATGTTTAGCTTTTTAAGGAATTGCCCCATTGCTTTCCATAGTGCTGCACCATCTATATTCCCACCAGCAGTGCCCAAGTGGTCCAGTTCCTCCAAATCTCTGTGGGACAGTTTTTCTAGTCACAATAAATGGGGATACTCCAAGTGTCCCAAGAAGGGGGGAGTCTGGATTGCTAGTCATGCTACAGTGTGTGGAGTTTTCTCCCACAAGGAAGAATTGTCCCCAAGCCTGCATTAATTTTCAAAGGTCTTGTTGGTATTTCATGGAAGTGAAAAATGTGTTGATGGTGATCTTATCCTAGAGTTGAATTCCACTCTTATTGTTTTTATACATCTTTTAAAAATGTTTATTTGTTTTGAGAGATGGAGAGAGAGAGGAAGGGAGAGAGAGGCAGAGAGAGAATCCCAAGCAGGCTTCCTTCTATCAGTACAGCGCCCAATGCATGATTTGAACTCAAGAACAATGAGATCATGCCCTAAGCCAGAAACCAAGAGTCAGATCTGTAACCAACTGAGCCACCCAGATGCCCCTGTTATTATACAGTGATCTCAGTTGGGTAACAACATACACATTGACGTACCATTGTATTCTGTTTTGTGGGAATGTTGCTCATGGCAACAGTGCTCATGGGATTTGAGTCGCAGGCGCAGCCCACCCATTTCAGTCTGCAGTTATAATGATCTGTTCTCAGAGTTTTACAGGGAAGGCAAGTACCCGCACCCCTACTGATGTCTCCTACTGTAGTCAAGCATGAGTATTTACATAGATGTGGGTTGGCGGTGCTATCTACGGATTTCATTTCAGAACAGTAAAATAGATGATTCCAGTATTTGGTATAAAGAGGGTCTGCTGCTGTAGACAAAGGATTGCTTTTCTTATCTCTGTTGCAGAGGACCCTGGAGGCTGCCATGGACTGAATGTTTGTATCATCCCAAAATCCATGTGCTGAACCCTGACTCCAATGTGATGACATTAGGATGTGGGGCCTTTGGGTGGTGATTATGTCGCCAGCATGGAGCCTTGATGAGTGGGATCCGTGCCCTTGTGAAAGAGATGCCAGAGAGCTCTCTCCCTCTTTCAGCCGTAGGAGGTTCTAGCAAAAAGACAGACGTTGAGGAAGCAAACACCGAAATGGCTCGCATTTTCATCTCGGACTTCCAGCCTCCAGAACTGTGAGAAAGACATTTCTGTTGTTTATAAGCCTGTTTATGATATTTTGTTATAGCAGCCTGAATGGGCTGAGACTGAAGCATGCTCTGGTCTCGGTGTAAAAAGTCGAGCTGGGGAACCATGCGTAGTGTGAGTGTGTGTGTTTAGTGTTTAGTTTTTTTTTTTAAATAATGCCATCTGACTTAGTCCGACCCACTTCCACTCTTTTCAAGTGCATCCATTGCCCAAAACACAGATTTTTGAGAACAACATTACCTGGAGGAGGCATTGATCTGGTTCTGGTACCTAGTAGGGGATGTACATGCAGGTGAAAGCATCAGTGGGCCCTCATTTTTACCGTTACTTGGCTAACCAAGAATTTTAGGTCTTCAAATCACTTATTTAAAAAGTTATTTATTTATCTTGAGAGAGAGAGAGAGAGAGAGAGAGAGAGAGAGCGTGTGCGAGAAAGAGAGAATGCACAGGGGAGGGGCAGAGAGAGGAAGAGAGAATCCAAGAAGGCTCCATGCTGTCAATGTGGGGCCCAATGAAGGACTCGAACTCACGAATCATGAGATCATGACCTGAGCTGATATCAAGTGTCTGAAGCTTATGCAACAGAGCCTTCCAGGCGCCCCTCTTCAAATCCATTTGAATCTTACATCATCTAAAAATAAATTTAGAAATGACATGTCATGAGTACAGCTATCTCATCTGGCAATATTGATTAACTGAACAAATATCAATCAGCCTGTATTTTGTGTTGCCCTTTATTTGAGGTATGAGGGATGCGGTGGAGAACAAAATGAGTCCCTTAAAAAAGCTATTTAAACTCCATTCCTTTTTTATTTGAGAGAGGGAGAGAGAGAATCTAAGCAGGCTCCAGCCTATCACAGAGCTGCTGCAAAGCTAGATCTCATGACCTTGAGATCATGACCTGAGCCGACGTCAAGAGTCAGAGGCTTAACCCAAGAGTCAGAGGCCACCCAGGTGCCCCTAAAGTGCATTCCTTTTCAATACAGCAATCGCCTAGGTACTAACCGTAAGGAAGTTTCTGGGTAAATGAACAAAGATGGATAAACAAGTGTGCCTTGTTTATCAGATGAGAGTAAAAACCAGAAAGAAGTCTAGCTCTTCAACAACAGAGGACTGATGAAGTAAGTTTATACGTTTCCATAATGGAGAACTAGCTAGCCATTAAAATTAAATTTGGATTTATGAAAATGGAAGCGTGAAACTGACATATATTTAGTAAAAAGGCCGATAATAGACTGTATGTGTATTATGTAATTTAAAACTGTAATCTACTTATATGCATTTATTTTTGTTTGAAAAAATTTTTGGAAGGATACCCATCAGCAGTGAGGGAAGGGGAGATTTTAATTTCATCAAGTTTCTATTTTCCTTTTTGTTTTCAAAAAAATTTTTTACAACAATTATGTATTAAGTATGAGTATGCAATTCTAAGATAAGTTTGCTTTCCACAAACGTCTAGAATAGACAAAATGGGTCTATATACTTGCTGTGTGAGTGTGCTAGGATTGCCATAAAGATGTGCCACGGACTGGACAGCCTAAGCAATAGACATTTATTTTCTCACAGTCCTAGAAGTCTAAGGTTAAGGTATCAGCAAGGTTGGCTTCTTCTGAGTCTTTTCTCATTGGCTTGTAAATGACCATCTTCCTATATCCTCAAACGGTCATCTTTCTACTGTGTGTATGCATCCTAATCTCTTTGTATAAAGACACCAGGCGTATTGGGTTAGACCCTCCCTGATGATCTCCTTTTATTGTTTTATTTTTATTTTTTTCTTATATAGTTTATTGTCAAGTTGGTTTCCATATAACACCCAGTGCTCTTCCTCATAGGTGTGCCCCTCCTTCATGACCATCACCCCCCTTTCCCTCTCCCACTCCATCAGACCTTAGTTTGTTCTCAGTATTCAAGAGTGTCTCATGGTTTGCCTCCTTCCCTCTCCCCAACTATTTTTCCCCCTCCCGCTCCCCCATGGTCCTCTGTTAAGTTTCTCCTGCTACACTTATGAGTGAAAACATATGGTATCTGTCCTTTTCTGCCTGACTTAGTTCACTTAGCATGACACCCTTGAGGTCCATCCACATTGCTACAAATGGCCAGATTTCATTCTTTCTCATTGCCATGTAGTATTCCATTGTATATATAAACCACATCTTCTTGATCCATTCTGATGACCTCCTTTTAACTTAATTACCTCTTTAAAACCTTGTCTCAAAGTACAAGGACAATCTGAGATACTGAGTCCTTAATAACTGAAGGTTAGGAGTTCGATGTATGAATTTTGTGGGGATGGGGCACAGTTCAGTCCGTAACACTTTCCTTCTCAATAAAATAATGATATCTAAGTAGTTTTCACATGAAACACACTCTGCCTTAAAAACATAATTACAGGGACATCTGGGGGGCTCAGTTGGTTAAACATCCAGCTTCAGTTCAGGTTATGATCTTACGATTCATGGGTTCGAGCCCCATGTCAGGCTCTGTGCTGACAGTGTGGCGCCTGCTTTGGATTCTCTCTTTCCTTCCCTCTCTCAGCCCCTTCCCAATGCATGTGCTCATGCTTGCTCTCTCTCTCTCAAAATAAATAAACTTAGAAAACCTATAATGACAGCATGAAGATAAGATGACACTAATAATCATCTTATAGCACGCCAGAAGTTATTTGATAAATTTAGACCGAGATTCCCCTGGGTCACTGGTGATAGGCAGAAGACCAGAACGCATGCCTGAGGAGCAATTTCCCTTGCCCGGCGGTTCACGACCTGCAGGGTCTGCACTAAATCATGCTTTCTTCATTTGAGGCCAGCCGTCACCGAATCGACATTTACTGGACGCCCATAGGGCATGGCACATTTTACTAGGTGTGGGGCTGAATTAAAAATAAATAGAACCTCAACTCATGCCTTGAAGGAGCTTTTCATTTCTGGGGGACACGGAACATTCCCTTGGAATGAAAACACACCAATAATGTGGAAGCATTTCATGTGGGCCTTCGAGGCCAGCAGCCTCGCTTACTCTGCGGAGAGTGACATATTTTGTAATTAAGTGACCACAAAATAACAGGATAAGCCAGGACTTGCCCATAGGCCTCTCGACTGCCTGCCCAGTACTTTTCCCATCAGATCAGCCACCGCTGACCCAAACGAGTGCCACCACCTGGAGTACAAAACTGTGTTCTAAATGCCGAGAGGAGTTTTAACCCAAGAAAGTAAAGTCTTGGTATCAGGAGAGCATCTCAGTGCGTCTAGCGGGAGGAGAGAGACACAGACCGAAAGGAAAGGTATGGGGAGAGTGGAAAGCGCTTTTCCGGCTGGGTTATCCTCATGGTCCGAGTTCTCTATGTCCAGTGGGAAGGAGGTTGGCAAAGCCTGAGGAGGAGAGATTCTGGGAAGGCAAGGGCAGGGCCGTGTGGAGTCACCCCAGGACTGCGACTGGGGAGGCTGTGGGTGAGCCTCGCTGAAGTTGGGGTTGTCAGAACCCTCCCTCACAATCCATAGCTCGTTTGATTGCAAATTGTTTCTTGGTACAGTTAGAAGAGGGTTAAAGCTTTCCCTTGGGGATGCTGAGACGTCCATAGATGTTAACCCTTAAAACCCAGGACAGTTGAGTGGATTAGTTCCTAAAGGCATTTGACTGTGTGAGTAGGTCTGAGTGAGTGTGCATGTGGGTATGTGAACATGTGTGAGACAGTGTGGGTCAGTGTCTGTGAATGTGTGCGTGTACCGAGTGTGTGTCTTGGGGGAGTGTGAGTATCCGGACAGTGAGTGTGCATGTGGGTATGTAACCGGGTGACAGTGTGTGTCAGAGCATGTGAGCATCTGAGAGTGTACACGAGTGTGTGTGTGAGAGAGTGTGAGTGAGTGGGGATACGTGTGGGAGTGTGACCACACGAGGCCCCAGAGGTCACTGTATTTATTTCCTGTTGCAGGTGCAGCAAAATGCCACATGTTTAGTGGCTTGAAACAATACAGATTATTATATTTTTGGAGGTCAGAGGTTCAAAATGGGCCTCGTTGGGTTAAAATCATGGGGTCAGCATGGCTTTTTTTTTTTGGAGGTTCCAGGGGAGAATCTGTTCCTTGCCTTTTTCAGTTTCTTGAGGCTGCCCATTTAAGGTTTATTTATTTTTGAGAGAGAGAGAGAGAGAGAGAGAGAGAGCAAGCAGGGTAGTGGCAGAGATAGAGGGAGACACAGACTCTGAAGCAGGCTCCAGGCTCTGCTGTCAGCACAGAGCCCAATGCGGGGCTCGAACTCACAAACCACAACATCATGACCTGAGCCGAAGTCAGATGTTTAACCGACTGAGCCACCCAACACCCCCTTCCACTTTTAAGAACCCCTGTGATTACACTGCGTTATTCACCTGGATAATCCAGGATTATTTATCTCAAGGTCAGCTGATTAGCAATCTTAGTTTTAACCACAACCTCAATTCCTCTTTTCCCAGTAACCTAACATATTCACGGGCTCCAGGGATTAGTAAGGAGGCATTTTTCTGCCTATCACAGTCGCCATCATAGACACTAGAAGAGCTTTCATAAGGCAGAGATGCCTCTTTCCCCTTTCTCCAAATGTCCGCCTGCCCTGGAGGGTCAGCAGGTGGCCTGCTGGAGAAGCAGGTGTACATTGCGAAAGTGCTGCAGGTGATTCGGATTTAGCCCCACCCCCACTGAGATCCACTGGATGAGGTGTTATCCTGAAGCGATATTTATCTTTTCCCAAATAACAATGATGGAAAGGACTTTTGTGATGACCTGTCCCTTTTTATCACGAGGAAATGGAGAGCCAGGAAGCTGGTGGAATGACTGACTTCTCCAAAGTCTCCGAGCGGCGAGGGCAGAGAGATAGATCACTAGCAAGATCTTCAGAGCTCCATCCGCTGCCCTCCCTACCATTTTATGCTCATCATTTCCCCAAGATTATTGCCCTGCATTTTCTAACCCAAAGAGATGTGACTTTTTGACCTTCAGAAGGTGTTTCATTCTCTTAAGTAGCGGAGGCTATATGTCTCCGCATGCGTGTGTTTTGAAAGCAATTACAATAATTGGCTAAGATGCTCACATGGGTTTTCTGCATTTGCTGCCTGGGGCACACAATGAGACAGGGAGGTGAAGGCCTACATAACTGCGCCTGCATTCAATCCGAGTGCCACGGCATCAAGAAGATGCAGCTAAATTGGCAGAGGTTCAGAGGAGATCAGCTAAAATGATGAAAAGAGGGAAGATTGAAGCAGCTAAGTGAGGAATGCTTCACTAAGTAGTCAGTCGGCTGGAAGAAAGCAGGCTCCAGGACTTCTGTGGATATTTTCAAGCTCTGACAAAAAGGCAACATAATTACTTTAGCATTTGGGCAGGTCTGAAAAGATGCCCTGTGTGTAGATACAAAGAAGGAAAACGACTTCGTGCCAACCTTAAGGGCATCAAGTCATTTTGCCTTAACCTGTGGTCGACCTTAGCTTGTAGAACATGCTTTATTTCACTTAGGCGTATTGCTGGGGTGGCCAGTTGCCCTGGTTTTCCTGAGACGGAGATCTTCCTAGGATGCTGGGCTGTGTGAAAACCAGAACAGTTCCAGGTGCTTCCAACAGGACGACTGGCCGCACTACGGACCATACTGATTGTCTTCCTGTCTGCCTTCTTGAGGATACTGGGGTTCCAGAAGGTTCCCAGAAATCCTGTTTGCATGAGGACTCCAGGTCTCCTTGAAGAGATGAGAAGGAGATCCCGGGGACTCACAGTCGAGCCTCATAATACCTAATTGAGCAAATCAGGGAGGCAAAGCCTGACCATGTTGGCTGCAGTCAAGGGGCAGTTGGGTGTTTCCGGAAGGGAGGGAACATGGACTGAGTGCGGTTGTCTGGGTGGCCCTGGGGTTCCTATTCAGGTGCTGTAAGATATGTGTTTGAGGAAGTACTGGCTGGGGTCCCTCAAATACACTGTGGGCTAGTCAGAAAGACGGAGGCTAACTTTTGGGGCCCTCGAAATGTAGAACGACCGAGGGAGGACACCGCCAGTGTTGAGGGCCCTGCCGCAGGTGTAATGGAAGGCGCTTGGGGGCCAGCATTGGTGGCAGGAGCGTGGCTCGTCACCTTTCAGTGCCAAAAACTGTAGGCATCAACTGTGGGCCATTAGGTAATGGGGGGGTGGAAGAAGGTAAACAAGAACAAAAATATCAGATGGAAAACAACGCGAGTCTCCTCCAGGAAGGGAAGACATTTGGCAGAAACTTAGAAGCACAGTAATAAGACTTTGTGAGCCTTTATAGAGGACAAGTACAATCTCTATTTTTACCCAAGTTGTCAGAGTCTACAAGTCCTGTTCTTCCAGGTGTCCTGGTGCCCTGGAGTTGGATGAGCCCCTAAAAGGATTAGGCAAAGGTGGGTCAGGAGCAAGAGGGGATGCTGAAATGTGAAGACGGAAAGAAGGAAAGAATGAATAATTCAAGGCCGTCAGGTCATGGGAGTCAGGCCTGAGACGTGGGTCAGGTTATAGGATGAGTATTTAATCATCACTCTGACACTGAATCAGTCAGTATTCTTAGTTGCACACAAGATAGAATGACTGGTTGATTTAAGCAGGAAAGGGATTTGCTGTCAGTGTAGCAGGTGTCTGTCTCATGGAAACTTCCGAAGTGCTGAGGAACTGGGCTTGGAGCCGGGGGAAGTGCCTAAAACGACACCACACAGGAGAGAGTGTGGTGCCACAGCCCCCTTGGATGCGTGGCCTCCTTTGCTGACCCAAGACCTCAATGCCTTCAATCACCGCCCTTCTGGCATTTCTGCTGCTGCTGTCGCTGTCCCCACCTCAAGCTTCCTGCCCGGCAACACACACATAGAGAGTTCGCTGCTGTTCTGGTTTCCTGGCATCACTTATTCCTCATATGAGGTCCAGGTGGATGTGTCTGACCAGAGATATCTAGGTCCAAGGAGGCTGGGGAGGAAAACGTCTGTCGTTTCTGGCCTCTATCAAGGGTGGTTGTCTTTGCATCCCTTGGGGACTCGTAGTGTGGGTGAAATGAGAGGCTGGACAGATAGGAAGGACAGTTGTCCTTTCGTGCACACCCTTGGTGGCCCAATATCAACAAATACTCTTATTTCTATACTTACGCTTTGCATTTAAGATAACAACCATCACATATACCATTGAAAATATGTCTTCCCTTCCTAAATATGGGTGATTCAAAGTCTCATCGGGTCTGGGTCCAGCTTGAAGTTCAGGATCTCTGGGCCCTGACCATTTCTCATATATTTCATAATGATCTTGATATTTCGTAACCTCTGGGAAAATGGGTAAAGTTTACTGATGAGGGATGATAAGGCAAGCTGAGGGCCAACCACAATCTAGCACAACCCACCCCCCCCCTTCCCCCAGGTGTGGGATATGAGTGACATTCCTCAGGCACTCCTGGCTGCCCAAGAACAAAGGAAAACAAAGGGTTAAACTGAACGTCTCTTATCAGTTTACAAATACCTTATCAATAGCCTAATCTCTAGGAACTCCCTAGAGATTTTTTATATTATTTTATTAAATTTTTTTTTTTGATATTTACTTTTGAGAGAGAGTACTAGTTGGGGAGGATCACACAGAGAGAGAGACACAGAATCTGAAGAAGGCTCCAGGCTCTGAGCTGTCAGCACAGAACCCAATGTTGGGCGCTAACTCGTGAACCCTGAGATCATGACCTGAGCCAAGGTCAGATGCTCTACCCACTAAGCCACCCAGGGTCCCAGGAACTCCTTACAATCTTAATGTAATGCTTTGCAAAGGGGAGAAACAACTTTAACTTGATAATAGCTAGGCCTCCAGTAATCTGCAAATCCTCTTTAGTAAATAGAAATCCCTTTAAGAAACTCTCTTGGCTTTACCTCCCCCAACTCCATGGTGTATAAGCAGTCACTCCCCACAACCCCAGTGCAGCTGTAGGGACGCAGGTTTGAGACAATAGAAGGGCACACATTGCCCAAGGCAAGAGGGACCACCCTTGTAATACCCTTAACATTCCTAAGGGCAGGCCTATTGCCTAAGGCTAGTTACACCCTATGTGAGGGTCCTGGGTCTACTCTGATTGGTTAACACTCTAAATGTTGTAATTGGATAAACCTGCTGTCAGTAATATTGTGTA